>NRSZ01000040.1:0-24347 GCA_002901185.1 Tolypocladium capitatum | reverse complement strand
TGAAAACCGGAGTATCAGGGAGGGGCTACGCTATACTACCAGTCGATATCCCATCAGTCGCTGCAATTTAAAAACGGGGGCGTACTGCATATGAGCGTCAGATGGGGGCTTTTCTGCTACTACGTTCGAGTACATTGTCCACTCAAACAAGGAAGGGGCTGGGAGGATTTTGTATAATAGCATCGGGATCGATTGTCACGGGGGGCAGGATAGGCACGGCGCGCACGTCTGCACATATTACAATCGAACGGCAATTCCCTTTTCACTCTTCGTTACAGCGTGAGGCTCGGTGGCCAAGGTGGTCAACAGGGGAATCATCGACAAGACTGAACAAAACACACCCCCCCAAACACCAGACGCCGCGCAACGAGCCCAACGAAGAGGGCAGAGGCGTAAACGACGGGAAACGCAAATGACGCAGGCTGTTGTTACACGGTGCCCCTCCGCAGCAGGCCCCTCAAGCTGTCCACCCTCTCGGGCCGCCCCTCGGCGAAGAAGCCCTCGTTTTCGTACATCTCGCACAGCTTGGACCCGGTCGCGAGCACCTCGTCGTCGTCGTACAGCTCGCGCGCCGACTTCTTGATGCGCAGGACGTCGAGGTACAGCCGCTCCGCCTCCCGGAAAGCGGCGGCGCGCGGGGAGGAGGGGGAGGACGGCGAGGACGGCGAGGACGGCGACGGCGGCTCCGGCCGCGGCTCCGGGCCCGGGGCCAAGGAGTGCCCGTGCCAGCGCGAGCTGAGGGCCAGGTTCTCCATGGTGGCCGTGTACAGCGGGTGGGCGCGGCCCAGGCTCGGCGCGATGATGGCGAGCGCGCGCCGGTACTTGTCGCGCGCGGCGGGGTACCGGCTGCGGAGGTCGTCGATGACGGCGAGGTTCTGGATGGCGTGCGCGGTGCTGGGGTGGCCGGCGCCGAGGGCGCGGCGCCTGATGTCCACGGCCTGCTGGTACAGCGCCTCGGCCTCGTCGATGGCGAAGGCGTCCCTGGAGACGCCGGCGAGGCTCTCGAGCGCCGCGAGCGTCATCGGGTGGCTCTGGCCAAAGATGTTCTGGTACGAGATGTGGACGCGGCGGAAGAGCGCCTGCGCCTCCTGCAGCTTGCCGAGCTTCTGGAGCGTCGACGCGAGGGCCTGGACGGTGCCGACCGTGGCCACGTCGGTCGGGCCGAGGGCCAGTTCCTGCTCGGCCTCGAGCGATTCGTACCGGGCCTCGGCGTCGCCGAGTTCCCCCTGCGCGGCCGCGGCGGAGGCCCTGGCCAGCGCCACGCGGAAGCCCAAGGCCGTGTCGATGGAGGCGACGTCGATTGCGGAGAGCACCTCGCCGCTCCTCCTGTGCTGGCCCGCCTGCTGAAGCAGGGCGGCCAGCGACAGGGACGTCTGGATGCGCTCGGCCGCGTCCATGTTCGAGCTCCGGCGCAGCGACAGCCCGAAGCACCCGATGGCCTGGTCGATGGCGCCCTGCGTCATGCACACCCTGCCCAGCACATGCCACGCCACGTCCTCGTCCCCGGGGCCCTCGAGCACGCCCGACCAGTCGTCGTAGCACGTCTTGGCGTGCGGAGCCATGATGCGGCCGAAGTCGTGCATCTCGTGCAGCGTTGGCGAGTTCGTCTCCGCGTCCCGGATGCCGTCGACGCAGACGTTGCACGCCAGCCAGGCATGCTCGACCTTTTCGCCCGGCGTGAGCGTCTGTCGAACGTGATCGCGCGCGGCGGGGTCCACGACAAAGGAGCCGAACGAGGTGCGGCTCTGCTGCGACGAGGGAGACTCGGACGGCGTCGAGCGGGACGGGGAGGAGGGCTCGGATGGCGTCTGTATGAAGTTTTGGTCCAAGAGGTACTGCAGGACGTCGTCGAGGTGATGGGGATCTCGGGATGCTATGTATGGCATGTCAGCGTCGTCGGCAGAGCCCGAGGTTTCCTCGCGCACCCTTCATGTCGGCAAAGATGTTTGCGAATCGCGCCGGGACCGTCTTCAGGTGCGGCGTCGCACTGAACAGCGTCACGGGAACCATGGAGGCCGACAGCATGGCGCTGATGCGCAAGACGGTCCGCGTCACCGGCGACTGGTGAATCGTCGACCCCAGCAGGGTCAGTGGGCTCCTGGCCTCGAGCTTGCTTTGGTAGTCAAACACCGTCAGGCCCTTGTTTCGCATCGTCGAGGCCGCCAGGGCAATGCTTTGTGGATGGCAGTCGAGCTGCTCGGCCACCCTCGAGGCTGCCTCCTCTGGTGGACGACCGTTAACAGTCTCCCCAGCCCCGAAGCGGCGTATGTCTTCTGCGTACCTTGCACTGGGTGGCTCAAGACCGTGCCACCCAAGACCGCATCCAGCAGTTCAATGGCCTCCGTCTTCTTCATGGCGTCCACATGGAGCCTCGTGCCCCAGGAGCAGCAGTTGCTGTCCCTCGACGTCAAGATGATCTTGCCCGAAAGCGTAAGCGGGATGAAGTCGAATATGTCGTACGACGGCTCGACGTTGTCGAAGACGAGGAGCCAGCCGCCGTTGTCCGGCCGCAGCAGCCAGTCCCTGACGGCTCGCACAATCGACTTGACCCTCGGCGTGTCCAGCTGCATGACGCTCTTGACCTTGAGCATGTCCTCGACGCCCGTCAATCCGAGGTCTGTTTCGATGCGACTCCGCGTCGCGTCCTTGGAGTAGTGCGTGACCAGGGCGCCGGCAAACTCGAGATAGCTCGCCACCACCGTCTCCCAGCTCTCGGCCCTGATCCAGAAGACAAACGACAGCTTGCTCTTGTTGATCTCGGCGTAATGCCTCGCCAACGTCGACTTGCCCGTCCCGGCGAGACCCCAGAGGCTCGCGATGCCGAGGTGCAGGGTCAGGGGGTCCACCTCGGGGCTGAGGATGGCGTCGAGGCCGTCGAGCAGATGCAGGCGGGCGACGACATGTCCAGGCTCGGGGGGCAGCTCGGACGGGATGGAGAAGCCCGCAGACAGATACTCGAGACTCTGCACTGATCAACACGTCAGCTCCCGCGTCCATGGGGCGTGGCGTGCGATGCATGGCTCACCCGTGGCAAGGTCAAAGACCTTGCGCTTGGACTCCGGCAGCCCCGAGCTGCGCGCCTCGTCGACCATGTCGCGGAAGTTGTCGATGAAGGTCCTGTAGTTGGCGTCGCGGCCCTGGAACGCGACCATGTCCGAGTGCGTGGCCTTCAGGCCAATCTGCGAGCCGTTTGAGCCGGCAATGGAGTGGCGCTTCTCGACGACGAAGCCGTCGTGCGACTCCTTGGTCTCGTAAAAGGAGCGCCGGGGCAGGTTGGCCGTGATGGCCTTGAAGGCCTCCATCTGGCTCTCCAGCCACTCCATGTCGCCGGCATGGGGCTGCACGGGGACGGCCTTCGGGGCCCGCGGGTCGTCGTCGTGCGGGCCCGACGTCGTCCGGCGTATGACGTGGGCCAGCGGCGACGGCGACGAGGGCCGGCCGGGGGAGAGCGTGCCGAGGAAGGCGACGCCGCAGGTCGAGAGCTCGACGTCCTTGAGCCCCGGGTCCGCCGCCTCGCTCGAGATGACGAGGGCGCGCTTGACGATCCAGCCGCCCAGGCTGTGGGCGATGAAGAAGAGCGGGCGGCGGCCGGTGCCGTCGCGCCGGCGCTGGGCCGCGAGCACCTTGGCCAGGTCCAGCGCGCGCCCGTAGACGACGTTGCGCACGATGTAGCGGTAGCTGACGCCGTCGGAGATGTACCCGTACGTCATGATGCGCGCGCTGGGCACGTCGGCGGCGAGCAGCTCGGCGAGCCACGGCTTGGGCTTGCCGGCGCCGGGGTCCCAGGTGATCCACGAGCGGAAGCCCTGCCCGCCGAGCCCATGGACGGCCACGATGCTGCCGCGCGTTAGACGTCTGGTGCGGCGTGGCCCGGGGCGAGGAGACTCACTCAATCTCGGCATCGCCAGGATCGCGGACCACGCGCAGGCCGCTGAGCTCGCCGCTGCGCTGTCTCGAGATGGCGCCTCGCAGACGATGCAGCAGGCCCTTGAGCGACCCCAGCGCATCCTCCATTCGAGCAGTCGCGGCCAGTGTCTCGCTTGTCGTCTTCGTGTGTCCGCCGGGCCGCGCGGAGAAGCATCGTCGGGCGAGGTGAGCGTGACGGGATGCCAGTGGATGGATGGCGCCACGGACAGGCCGCTGGGGGGACCGCGGCGCAGCCCTCCACTGCGCCGCAGTCGTTGTCGGCCGACATGACGCAGGTTTATGAGACAGCCGAGGCGACTCGTGCGATGTACGTCATGACCGAACGCCATGTCCGATGTGCCGGTTCATGGGCGCCTCTCTACTCGTACGTTCTCTGCGATATGCGTCACGATCAAACTCCATGTCCCATGTCCCGGGTGCGATGTACGGCATGATCGAACGCATGTCCGATGTGCCGGTATGGGCGCATCTCTACTCGTACGTTCTCGACGATGCGATACATGTCATTATCAAACTCCACGTCCCATGTCCGCGGTTCGTGGGCGCATCTCTACCCGTACACTTCGCCATGATGCGACATACGCCATTATCAAACGCCATGTCCCGGTTCATGGGCGCATCTCTACCCGTACACCTCGCGACGACGCGATATGCGCCGTAAGCAGTCCCCACGCCTCTCGATGCAACGCGTCGCCCACGCCGGCGCCGGCCAGACGAGCCAACGCGCCATCTCCCGATGGATCGACGCCCGCCAGCCGCCTAGCCCACCACCTGTACGTCGAAGCCCAGCTCGGCCACCACGTCCTCGTCGGCCAGCTCCTGCTCGAGCTGCTCGTCCAGCTGCGGCGGCTCCTCGGCCTTGGGCGTCTGCACCCCCAGGAACGGCTCCGCGTTGCCCTCGACCGGCTTGTCCACCAGGTCCGGCCAGTAGTCGAACCCGTCGCGCACGGCGAAGCCGTGCTTCTGCCCCAGCACCACGCGCCGCAGCCGCGCCCGCGCCCCGTCCACCTTCTCCAGCAGCACCAGCCGGTACCCCAGGAACACAATCGTCTCGCCCTCGTAGCTCGCCGAGTAGCCGTTCTCGCGGCTCACCTGCAGGCGCGCGCCGGCGCCGACGCGGATGCCCGTGCTCGGGTCCACGGGCACCTGCACCTGCGCGCCCGCGCCCGTCGCCGAGCCCGTCGAGTCGCTGACCTCGAGGTTCACCAGCGTCACCATGTCGGTGATGAAGTACCCCCGCTGGTCGTTGGTGCTGCGCAGCAGCTCGAACAGCTCCTCGAAGTACTGCTTGTTGCCCAGCAGCTCGCGGAACTTCTCGCCCGGCGAGTCCATGTGCCACAGGCGCGCCACCGTCGCCACCTTGTCGCTGCTGTGCTCTCGCGCGCGCTCGACGAAGGCCTCGAGCAGCTCGTTGACCGACGCGCTGACCTTGGCGTCCTTGATGTTGCGCGACCAGAACTTGACGTTGTGCACCTGGATCGGCTTGGGGTCCAGGTCGGGCACCAGCTCCTTGGGCATCTTGAGCGACCGGTACGGAATGCGGCGCTCCGTGGGCAGGTCCGGGTACTTGACGACGCTGCCCATGAGCTTGTCGCGGTACTCGGCGGCGTCGAGACGAGGCTGGATGAGCCACAGGGGCTTCTTGTCGTGGTGGTGCGACATGGCGGCGGCCGGTGTGTGGTGCTCGAGGCCGTGCGCCCAAGTCGCCGTAGTCGCCGTTGTCTGATGGTCCCGGCTGCAAGAGAGCAGGTGCTTGCGCGTGTGTGTCTCTGTATGTGCGTGTATGTGCCGGTCTGCGTTTGGGACGGGGGCAGGCAGCAGGCCAGCCTCAGTTTATTGATTCTGGCCCATGTTTGGCCGACCTCCCGGACAGCTCGAGGTCAGCCGCAGGAACCCCGGCGAGGTGGCGAGGCGCAAGTGACGTCGATGCACCGCCGTGCTGCGCCACCGTGCTGCGCCACCGTGCTGCGCCGCAGGGCAGAAGTCACCCGCAAGGCTCACAGCCAGCTCGGCCCGTTGCCGACATGCACTCTCCACGGTGGCAGTGCTGGGGTTGTGATTTAGTCATGGTTAGTCACGGATTGTTCGCTTCTGTCACTCTTTAAAAAAGCCATCGTCGGTTCTTATTATTATAGCTTAAAGTCAGATGTGCCAATGCCAAGTATAGCTGTTTTGCTTGGCTAGAAAAGGAAGGAGGGGAAAGAGGAAGAAGACGAATTGGTTTCTTTTTATTCTCACCCTTTACGAAGTAAACGAACTAGCCTATTAAATCGCCTAGGTGTTTAAGATAAACGCCGCCCCAGGACGCACCGGGGTGTTTAATAAATACAAGAGGCAGAGCATGGCCCGGGAAACGAGTCTACTCTCACGTGGTGACTCCAACCTCCACAGAACGAGGCAGCAGAGCCGGTCAAGAACATCGGGAGGAATGACTCAAAGCTTGATTAACTGCCGACATGATCGAGAGGAGGGACCATCTAATCCCGCGCATCAGACGTCCCTCACATGTCTATATATAGCGACAAGGCCGCCTGACAAGCCAGTTGCTGCTTCGACTGATGTCCCCGGGTGCCTTCTGCAAACTCCTCGTAACTCCGTCCGCGATAAACACATCGGCTTAGAGACGACAGCGTACCAGGTACCATCTCCGCATCATGCCGCATTATCCCGCCATCTACCGCTTCGCCACCGGCACACCCGCCTCACCCGAGTCTACCTACATATGCCCCATCCCCCAGTGCCTATACAAGAAACGCCCTCGCTTCACCGTGCACGATGCAGACACGCGGTGGGGGGATATCAACAGAACCCAGAGCCTCCTCCACGGTTCCCCCGGACAGATGAGATGGGGAAATCGACGAATGAAATGGAACAGGCATGACGGGCCAGCCCGGGCATTTACGCCCTGACGACCTCCTGGTGGACGAGCCGCAGCACCCCGCCCGCCTCTGCCGCGTTGGCGCACTGAAAACACCACTTCTTGATCATGCCGCCCGTCGCGCCCGTCGCGGGCACCATGCCCACCACGCCGTCGCCGTTCTTGACCTCTTCCCACACGCCGCAGACGATGCCCCTGCTGCCCATCGGCGAGAAGCACCCGCTCCCCAGCACGGCGTCCAGCACGATCCGCGGCTCCTCGCCGTCCTTCTTGGGCAGCGTCGTCGCCGTGACGCGCTTCTCGAGCCCGTGGTCGGCGCGGAGCGCCTGGTGCCACCCCGGCGGGGGCCGTCGGATCTGCAGGCTGCAGTTGCCGTAGTCCTCCCACTTGGCCGCCGCGACGAGGAGGTGCAGCCTGATGCGGATGCTCCCCGTGCCCACGCTTGTCGGCTTCCGGCCGCTGCTCTCGACGCTGACCGAGGGGGAGCGCAGGGGCGTGCCGCCGCCCGAGGACGAGCCCGAGGTGTAGAGGCTGTTGCCGCCGCTGCCCATGCTTTGCCTGTCGACCGAGGAGCCGGCAATGTTGAACGACAGGTTGCCCGCCACGGTGAGTCTCTTGAGGAAGCTCGATGCCGACGGCGTCGAGGACGGCGTCGAGCTGCCTCCGTCGTGAGACTGCGAGGGCGCCCTTACGGAGCCGCGGTAGCTGTTCTTCCTACCGAACCAGCTACGTCGTCGGCTGCTGGAGCTGCCCTCGTCCTTCTCCGGCGCCGCTTTCCGCTCGCCGAAGCTCCTGAACCGCGCCTCGTTCTCGAGCTGTATGAATTTCTGGTTGTTTAGCCGAGCGTGGTGGACCGACATGTAGAGCCCGAAGCACTCGGGGGCGTTGCCGCATCGGAAGCGAAAGTTTCCTCCGCTGTGCGTTTGATACAGCCGGGAGTGCGGCTGGACCGACGACCGGATCTCGAGATCGAGGGCTGTGCTCTGTCTGATCAAGACGAGCGGGGTGAGGTCCAGCGCGACGACGGGTTTGTCGTTGTTCGTGCCGTCGCCGCATTCGAGGGCGAACGCCTCGATGAGACCAGCGGTGACGACGACGGAGCATGGCGGCCCCGAGACGTCTTTCCAAATGCCCTTGTCCGACCACCGCGAGATTGATGCCATGAACCGCTCCGCATTCTCGTCCGTCACCGTCTTGTGGCCACGCATGCCCGCCTGAGAGGCAGAGTTGGACGGTGTTAGGCTGCACTCAGACTCCGACACGAACGGCTCTATGACCGGGGGAGCCTCCTTCTTGATGCTGACGCCGAGTTCCGTCTCGGGGATGTCTATGCTCTCAATCTCGTCATCCGAGGACTCGACATCGGACACTTCTGTAGAGTAAGCTTCAGATCCGGAGGACACATCCGACGGCAGATATTCATGCTTGAGAGGGGAAGATCCGCGTCGCTTGAGGCGCTCGCCGCCTTGGCTCTCGGCGGGCGGCTGGAGCGCTGGGATGGACTTGTCGCCGGCCTGAGGACTGGGGCTGATGCCGAGCGTTCGGTGCACTGGGGGAGGCGGCGCGCCGTCCTCGCGATAGGGCGTGTTGTTTGGGCTTTCGTTGCGGAGGCTTGACGGGTCGGGCCGCATGCTCTCGCTCAGGGGACGACTCGCGTCCCTGTTTCGATCCTGCCGAGTCAGGGTTCTCTCGGGAGATGCTGCCAATGGCAGCATCGGCATGGACGCATGCTGGGGTTGGTGCCGCGACGGAAGAGGCCGCTTGGGCTCGGGGCTGGCCGCGGACAAGTCTTTGGCGATCGGTGACCTGGGAGACTCCGCAAGAGGAGTCCGTACTGCGGCTGGAGTGTCTGGCACTCCCTTGGTCGGAGTGCGGCCATGGCCAGGCCTACCAACGACGCCGGGCCCGGTTTCCCTTGGCGGTACGGGAGATGGGGGTAGTATATCGAGCCAATCCAGGATCTGGTCTTCATCGTCCGCGACCAGGGTGAGCAGTTCATGCCACGCCTTGCCGTCGTGCATGCCGCGGACCATGACAACCATTTCAAAGTCTCCCTCTCCGCGTCTTGCGGAAACCATCGACATCGAAAGCGGCGAAAACAAGAGGTACGACCTGCGGCCTTGCCCGGTTTCGCGAATGAGCAGGTCGCCTTGGTCGTCGGGGTAGTTCTGGTTGTCTCGGTGCACCAATTCCACCTGGCACTCCAGCCTCTGCCCGTTGGAGTGCGCCAGGCCGAGCGAGAAGGCGTCCTTTGCGTTGACTTGGCGGCTCGGATCGATGCCGACTGACTCCGCCGCTTCGAACGTCCTCAAGTCCCGGGCCCTCGCCGTGTCGGTGTTGGCGGCGTCTTCATCCACCATCCTGGCCGACTCTTCCCTGTAGCGCCGGCGAGCATTGTCTTGCAGGCCCTCGAAGTCTCGGAGCAGATCATGTGTGTCGTTGGAGTCGATGATGGCGTCCACGCACTTGACAAACTTGGTCATCTGCTTGACCCGGAGGAGCGGTCGCTTCAAAAGGTGCGAGACGGCGACGCGCTGCCCCTCGGCGTTGACGATGTCGCCTGCCTCATTCCTCGGCAGTGCGTTGAGAAGTGAGTCGTCGTCGTCTACCCCACCGGCCGCAGGAGCGAGGTTGACCACGACGTCCTCGAACCCCAGCCGCCAGGCCCTCAGATAGCTGCCGTAGAAAGGCACGACACCATGCGCCCAGTTGGCCAGTCGGCAGAGGTCCGAGGTTGGCGCCCTGCTGTGCGCATTCTTGAGCTTCTCGAGGGCCACGCCCATGTTGACGACAGACTTGGACAGGCCACCCGTGCTCGGGCCCGAGGAGCCGTAGCTAAAGAGCTCCGTCGCGTTTGTGCAGTTGACGACATGGGACAGCAAGACGGGCACGACACCGTCAACCAGGGTCTTCAGTTCTCGCAGGTAGAGGTTCTCGTCATCGACAAACTCTCGCAACAGCTCTCCTGCGGTGACATCGTCCGAGGTGCCGCTAGTCTTCCTCAGGCTTGGTCTGGATCGGTTGTGCTTGATTCCGCTCGGTATGACGGAGTTGTCGGGGAGTGAGAGGACCGACACCAGGTCTGAGTGTCGGGTCAGCCGCCTCTTGAGCCCTGTCGCATGGCTGTGCGGTTTTCCAGGTTCGCTATCCCTCGTGAGAACCGTCGACTGCGTCAGGGTCGATTGCGTCACGCCGGACGTCAGGTCCGAGTCGACAGCACTAGAGTCGTCCTCGGACAGGATGGTCGACAGCTCATGCTTCCCATTTGTAGGTGGCCGGTACCTTGGCCCAACCATCTTCGGAGTGGTTTGCTCCGACTGATCGTCGCCGGTCGGAGGGGGGGGGTCGGTTAGCCCGGTGGTTGATGTGTAGTCAGATGAGCGGTAGCTCTCTGACATGTCATCGTGGTGGTCAAATTTACGCTGCTCCTGGCTTTGATAGCTCTTGGGTCGGGTCGTGTGCCCGCTCGACTCGCCCTGGAAGGCCTCCTTGAGCACGCCCAGGAACGGCAGTTTTCCACCAGGCTTTAGCGGTGACGGCGAACTTCTAGTTGCCCGACTCCTCTTCAGGCCAGCCGACGACGGGCTCTTGGCCTCCTTGATGGTCTGCGGGGTCGTTTTCTCGACGGTCTGTGGGGTCGTTTTCTCGATGCACTCTGGGGTATGTGCCTTGTTCTCTTGCTTTTCGGCGTCATCGGCCTTGGGTGTGGACCGTCGTGGAGTTCGCGGTTCGTGAGACGACAGTCGTCGCATTTTCGGCTCATCGGGTATTTGCTTCTCGGCAGTTTGGTGTTTGGGGGCAGCAGTCGCCTTTGCGGGGTCGTCGACAAACGGGTCAACCGTGTTGGTGAGCCACTTCTCGATGCTTGGCGGGTCGTTGGCCGTGTGTTGCCTCGGCGGCTCGTTCAGGTCGTGGATGATCTTCTTGCCTTCCTCCACCACCTTCTTGAAGACATTGGGCATGGACTTGAGACTCGAGTTCCTCTCGACCTTGGCGCGCTTCGGCCTGCTCTTGTTCAGGGAGAGGTCGAGCTCGCTAAAGGCGGACTGGCCAAAAGGGATGTCTCCCGGGATGTCCGCCAAAGACTTGTTGGTTATGCTGGAGGCGAGGTCGGATCCCTGATGGTGCAGGCTGCTCAAGTTCGAGCCTTGGTCATGGGACGGCGGGCCATCCGACGGGTCGGAGGTGGCAGGGCGGAGCATGTTCGGCCTGGCCATGCCAGAGGGTCGTCTCCTCGCCGGGCGCTTAGTAGGGGTATCAGGCACCGACTCCGCGTCCTCGACGACTTCGATTCGGTCAGTGTCGCCTCGGCGATGCGACCTCGTCGTTCGCGACAGGTCTGACGGCTCTTCAACGGCCTCTATTCTGTCAGACGGCGGCTCTTGTCGTCCAAATCCAGATATCGTTTGGCTCCTCGGCCGCAAGACGCGCGACATGTCCGCGCTTGGCTTTTGCCCTTGGGTAGACTCGCTCATGGGCCTGACCCTGATCCCATCGTCGTCGAGCTTCTTCGGCGACGGCGTGCCTCGAATGCCACGGTCATCGCCCGTCGTCGACTTGGGCGCATGTCTCGCCGTGGCCTGGCTGGACGCGTCCTCCGCATCGCTCACGGCCCCTGCCGATCGTGAACTCTTGGCCCTCGAGTTGGAGGATCGGGAGCTCCGCGGTGGGGCCGCATCCGGGACCTCGACCTTGGCGGCCCACTCCTTGATCTTGTGCGACACGTTCGGGGCCGGGGCCGATCGCAGCACGAAGTCATTGGGGATGGTGTTCGGGCCGAGGGACTTGTTGGCCTTGGGCGAGGGTCTGCGAGGCGAGCCCCTGCGTTCCTTTTGCTTCCTCCAGTTGTCGTCACTGACGACTCTCTTCTTGGGAGGCGAATTGGGCCGCGAGTCGTCGGTCGCGCCCTCGCTGGGCTGCGTCGGGGCAGCAGCAGCAGCAGGGCCATGGAGCACCGGCTTCGTCCGGGACGTGCTCCTCTTCTTCTGTCGCATCTTTATCCGTATCCGGTCCTCCTCGGTGACGCTCTCGTCCTCACCACCCTTGAAGGCGACATCGGTCGGTTCCGTGGCCGCATCGTCGGGGTCGTTGGCCATGGACGTCGCATTCGCCCGCTGCCAGGCGCTCACGCGGTCCCGCACGCCGCCGGGCGGCTGGAGCTTGCGGACGGCGCTCTGCCTCATCTCCTTGCGCAGCTCCGCCTTGACGGCTTCGAGGCTCCTGCGGTGCCTGCGGTCGGCCGCTATTCGTGCCTGGGACGGCCGGCCGAGGAGGAAGTCGGTCAGCAGCGAGGGCTCGAGCTTCCTGGAGTTGGATCGCGGACGCGGATGGGCTGCCACGGCTGCAGGAGGCGACTTGGGGGTCGCTCCTGTGCCAGGCCCCTTGTTGATGGGCGTCGTCGGCGCATTGCGGCGGTGGCTGTTGTTGTCCTTGCTGGCCGACGTGGAAGTGGAGTCGGCCGACGCCTCGTCGTCGCTGGGCGGGTTCGCTAAAGGCATGGCACCTCAGTCTGTACGAAGCGGCTCAGCTAGGCAAGGCATAAGGGGTCGCGCATCGGGCAAGCGCAGAACGAGAGTTCGAGCGGACAGAGACGGACTGGAAGTCTCGGGCCTCGGGGGAACAAGCGCGCGCCGCCCGCCCGGCACCCATGGCATGGCCTACCTTGTGCGAGCCGCATGCTGCGGCAGCCGTCGGCGAGGCGCGCGGTGCTACCAGCCCAGCATGGCAAGCCGTATCCGACCGTGGAGTCTCGAGCGAGGCGTGGGAGCCGGTGTTTACGACCTGGCGCGGCGCCACGAGGAGCGGCGGGGGGAAGCCGTCGGGCAGCAGCACGGCAACAAAGAGCGGCGCGAGCGACGGGGCGATGCCGGAAGCTATCCGCAAGCTCAAAATGCCGACGCAAAGACTCGGAGACGTGACGCTCGGCCCGGATGCGTCGCCGGTGATGTGATGGTGACAGCGCACACGCACGAGCGCGCACTCGCACCTGGACGCAGCGGTCCTCGGTGCTGCGCCCTCGAAGGACTGGATGCCGCAGTAACCAATGGGGCCCGCTAGCGGGAGTCTGACGAACCTCCCTACTCCGCACTGCTCCGCACTAGGCAAACACCAAGGCCGAGTGCCATCGGGTTTAGCCCGGCGCCTTCGGCCCTGCGCAGCTCCGGCGCGGCCTATCAGCGCCGCCGCCTCTGCGAGCTACAGCGGCATCCTCGCCGCACGCCCGCTGTGGCGCCGCGTCTGCGCTGCGAGCCTGCCCTGTGCTCAGCTCTCGGCATGTCTGCGATGCTGTGCATAACGACGTGCGGCGGACGAGCCTGCTCGTTTCCGGTGACGTCAAGTCTCGCGGTCCACATGGCCCGTCGTGTTGTCACCGTGCATGGCCTTCCGCTGACGCCGGCGACCGACGACGCCGACGACGCCGCCCAACTCCTCGCCGGAACCGGCAGTTCCCTGCTTTGCGTCTCCCCGCCAACCTCCGAGCCCGCCAACGCCCGCCAACGCCCGAGCCGGCCGCCTGATTCATACGACGCAGCACCGCCCCGTCTCTTTGCGCATCTTGGCGACGACAAAACCCGCACGAGGTGCCAACCCAAGATAGCAGCATCCCATCCGTGTCTCAGACAGACAGCGGCCGCCGCCGGCTCGTGGTGAGCTGACCTTGCCCCGCTCGCACGGCGTCTGGTTGGTGGGTGTCGCTCGAGGTCACAGGATCCCGTCACCACCGGCTGCCGCACGCCGCGACGCCCTCCGTCCGTACCGTTGGTGTGGTTCGGCGCTGACGAGGCTGGCGGAGCTTGCGCGTCTGAGCATCGTACGTGTATTTCGCTGACATGAGGGCGGGCATGACGCCTTTGGCCGGCTGTGGGAATGGCTGAGGAGGCAGCATCCATCCTACGGCTCCATACACGGACAGAACGGGACTTCCAAGTGAGCAAACGTCTCCATCCAACGCCCGCTCGAAAGCCGGCATCGACCTCTCGTCCCGTTTGGGTTCCCAGCTGTGTGCAAGCTCCCGCCGCCACACCAAACGTCCAGCTGACGCGCCCACATCCCGCAACTCGCATCCATCTCCACGCCCACACCAGCAACCTCTGCGCGCCCCCTGCAGTGTGTTCCAAGTGCCGTCTCCCAAGTCCAGTATGCGAACACGCCCGTCTGGGCACATCCATCCAACGGGCGGTGCCGGGAGAGCGGGACAGGCTCGTGAGGTGCGCTAGGCCCATTGATGCCTGCTACCCTAGACCTTGCGCGGCGCATCACGGCATCAAGGCATCAACGCTGGCCCGGTACCGCGAGTTGGGGAATGTCAAAGCAAGGATGGTATGATGCTAGCTACTCCAAACGACCATGCCGCAACCCCCTCCCGCAACTCTGTCCAGACTCTGTTGCCTGTATTATTATGAGGGAGTCAAGCTCAACGGTGACGTGCAAATGACCGGCCTGCCGAGAGTCCACCGACGCCGCCCGATGCAAATGAGAGAAACGGAACAGAGACCGCCAACGCCGCCCTATGCATATGCCAACATACGAAAGCCATCTACTCCTTCGCCGGAAGCAAAAATCGCACCCTCTTCTTGGGCTTTGCAGCCATGCTCTGTACCCCTGCCTGCTTGACCGCGTCGCTCCCCTCGCTCATCATCACATCCTCCTCCGTCTCCTCCTCAATCGACCACACATCCGGGCTTGGCTCCCTCCAGAGGCGCCCGGGCCGTGGCCTCGCCGACACGCTCCTCGCCTGTCCTCCAAAGCGTGCCCGGGCCGAGGTCCTGCCGCGGGGCAGCGGCGCCGGGTAGGACGCCGGCGACAGGAGACCGTTGGTGCTGGTCCCGAAGACAGGGCTCTGGGTGCGCAGCCTGAGGCCGTCGATGGCAATGTTCCGCAGCGGCGCGAGGCGGGACGGGATGCCGCTCGAGAAGCGGATGTAGTCCTCGTCATCGTCATCGTCGGTGGTCAGGCCGTCGGAGTCGAGGTCCGGGGACGTTGCACGGCCCCTGGGCCTGCCGAGGCCCTCGAGGCTGGACGGGCTGACGCTGCGGACGATTTCGCGGGGGTGGCTCGAGTCTTCGATGCCGGCATCAAAGTCCATGTCATCATCCATGTCAACCATGTCGTTGTCCGCGACGGGCGTGAGAAAGTACGTTAGGGGGTTGTCGTCGATGTCATCGAGGAGCGGCCGTGGCTCGCTGTTCTTCCGAGTCGTCGACGAGTTGAGGCGCACCTGGGTTGGTGGCCACGAGTCCCGGTGAGACCAGGCTCCTGGCTGAGTCGGCATGGTGTCTGTCGAGGTGGTGAGGTTCTGTGGTGACCGGGATAGCGGTATCCCGAAGCGGCCAGATGGGCTGGACGAGTGCCAACCTGGGCCGGTGTCGAGTGACAAATATATGGAAGCGATGGGAAGAAAGAAACCCTCCGCCGGCAGGGCCGGCACGAATGATTATCTCAGCGTTGGAACTATTCCAGTCCGAGAGCCAGTCAGTGTCGACACATGAGCCTGGGTAAGCAGAGGCCTCGACCCCGAGCCTCTGGGGAGGGCGGCGCATGTTCATATATAGGCGTGCGCGGCCTCGTCTTCCGCAGGCACCGAGAAAGGCAGTCACCGAAGCAAGCCCTCGGCACCCACCCGCGACGCAACGGCGTAGGCGTTGATGCGAGACGGTCCCAGTCACATCGCCAAGGGGGGTGGCGCCGTGGGTGACCCAAGGCGGTGGTCATCAGCAGCCAACCAGGGTGCTGCGCCCACGTGAAGGGGCCTATCAGGGATCGGCGCCGGCGCCTGGTTATCACATCCACCATGGCGACGCCGCAGTCATGAGCTCGGCGGTGCCCGAGGCAGGAACATGAACTACGACGCAGCTGCTGCGAGGCCGAGAGGCGAGCGGCGCGCATGGCCCGCAGCGGGAGCCAAGTGGGCGAGGCACGAGCCGGGGCGTGGACGGTTGGCTGGTGCCGGTGCTCAGCCCGCCTCATCAGGCCCGTCAGGCCCGTCACCCGCAGCAGCCGACCTGCAGCCTCGTAAGCCGAGACATGGACACCACCACGCGCAGCCATGGGCAGCGAGGCTGAGCATCTGACTCCCGCAGATGGTGCTTCATGACCGCGCATGGCGGCACCGCGCTGCGGGGGATGCTGGTCATGCCCGGGCGCGCAACTGAGCGTCCCATGTGCATCATCTGCGACTCGCATCGAGCGTTCCCTGTCGGATCGGGACGCTCCCAGGCCGCGAACCTGCATGTTGAGCCTCGAGATGCATGCAGCGTGCCTTGCATCGCGCGGCGGGAGGCAGCCACCGTGAGTCAAGCGGCGCCATCACGCGGACAGACCGGGGAGATGCCCAGGCAGCCGTCGTCCTCGGCGCACCCTCTCCAGCCCGGTCTTGCCAGGTGAAGCTGACGGGGCTGAACGCTCTAGCGAACTGGTAGCCGACCATGGTGTGCGTTACCCAACGCCGCCTGACTCTCCTCGCCCGACTCTCCTCGCCCGACTCTCCTCGCCCGTCGCCAAGCCCCAACGAGATGCGTTTATCCGGACGTCTGCGCGACCGAAAACCACCAGCCGTTGCATGTGTCTGGCAGAGTCTCTATTCGTTGCGGTGCAACCGCCCGGGCTTGACAGTTCAAGCCCCTTATCAGACCTGCACATGCCTCGTGGTGCGGACCAAAGTCGATGCTGCCTCGCACGGCGCGTGGCCCGGAGTCCTAATCCGTATAGCGGTGGAGCGTATTGTATGTATGACGCGAGCACTCTGCTCCGGTACGTTGGGAGCATTTTACTAGTACTCGTACGAAGTAGGTACCACCTACGAGTACCACCTACGAGTATGTGCTGAAGCCCGTCGGCTAGTCGAGTTTAGGATTCGTCCACATCGGGTCCGAGACAGGACAGATCCCGCGAATGCACAGATGCGGCGCCATACGCCCGCTGCTGATGGGAGCACAACCAATGACGTAGCCTGCCTATTCTGGGAGATTTTGTTGGACGAGGCCAATCAAGCCAATCGACCAGGACGGATGCGGTATTTATGAAGACGTGACGGCGCCGCCGCAACCCGCACCGCAACCCGCACCGCAACCTGCGCCCCCGCCTCGACCTGACGCGCTGCCGTGACATGAGAGCCTGTCGCGCTCAATGGCGAGCACCGCGTTCGCTGCGCGAAGACGCAGAACAAGGTCCTCGAGGGAGTTCCGTCTTGTTCTCGCCTGCTGCCTGCTGCTTCTCCTGCTTCTCTCCTGGTGCAACACCAGCTTCGGCTCCCGGGCATCCATTCACCACCCCGACTTCTCGAGCTCCGACTTCTCGAGCGCGGTTGAAACGAGGGCCGACAAAGCGCAAGGCCAAGAGGTGATTGCCCCGGGCCCGTCGCACACCATGGTCACCGCCGAGCAGGGGACGTCGATGCCGCTGCGGCTCATCAGCTTCAACATCAGGTACGCGACGCGCCGTCCGGTCCGGGGCGAGCAGCCGTGGAATGTCCGCTGCCCGAAGCTGGGTGCACAGCTTCGCTTCGTCACGACGGGGCACCGGAGCCCGTTCGTGTGTCTCCAGGAAGCCCTCTACTCACAGGTCAACGACGTCCAGGCCCAGCTTGGCCCTTCGTGGGCGCACATTGGCAGAGGGCGCGGAGATGGCGAAACCGACGGCGAGTTCTCGCCCGTCTTCTACCGTGCCGATGTCTGGAAATGCGTACGCAGCGAGACCCGATGGCTGAGCCCGACTCCCGAGAAGCCGTCCCGCGGCTGGGACGCCGACCTCAACAGGATCGTCACCATGGGCGAGTTCTCGCACAGGGCGACCGACGCCCGGGTCGTCGTCATGAGCACCCACCTTGACCACAAGGGCGTTGTCGCGCGCAACAACAGCGCCAAGCTGCTCCTCGCCTTCGCCGAGGAATGGAGCAGCGGCAAGGGGACAGAGGCCTCGGCCGTCCTGATCGGGGGCGACTTCAACAGCACGCCTGATGAAGAAGCATACAGGACCATAACTGCGCCGGGCTCGGGCATGTCTGACATCGCGGACCTGGTGCCGGAGAGCAGCAAGTACGGAAACCACCTGACCTACACGGGCTTCGGGGACCCGGACGAGTCGCCGGGTCGCATCGACTTTCTCTTCATCCGGGAGCCTCGTACGGCCAAGATCGAGACGTTTGGAGTGCTGGCGAACAGCTTCGACGACCAGCTTCGGCTGTCGGACCACCGGGCCGTTGTGGCCGATCTCGACATCAAGGTCTAGCCAACGTCGTCGAGCGCCGACGAGCGAGGAGGCCGGAAACTCGACGAGTGGACGTGTACGTGTCGAGTCTCGCTTTGGGCCCGGGGATGGCGAGAGCAAAGGGCATCCGTGGCGCCTTCCCCGAGGCCTCTGTTGCTCGAATTGCGCTTCCGAGGCAAGGATCAAGGATCACGAACCCCCCACGGCCTGTAATTCCTCGACGAGACGTGGTCCATCGGCAGTTGGTGGGCCGAGCATTGCAGTCCTCGATACGCAAGATTCCTGGCTGCGACAAATTCCATGCCAGCTGCCGGCGCAGAACCCGCCTTGCCCTCTGCGTCGAGGTGGGTTGCGCCCGCTTTAATGCCGCAGCCATGTCCGCACCCGCCATCATCAGCGATTGAATTGCAGATGACGGCCCGGCTTCTCTGATGCCATTGCGGCCAGGCCATTGGCTCCTTGCGGCCGCTTCCTCGATGCACGGCCCCGCATCCCCAAGTAGTCGCACCGTTTCTCCGCGTGCATGACCCATCCGTCACTGGCATGATAGGGCTAGTGCCCGGATGGTGTCAAGGCGCGAAGTCTCGTCGTTGCGTAGCCGGCAGTGGAGGATCGATGCAAAAGGCGGTGAGGTGGCGAGATGCGTCTTGCCGCAAACGACTCGGGATGCACGAGGAGTCCGTGGCATATCGAGAGACCAGCAGCCATCGCGAGCGGCACCAGGCGCTTTCCGAGACCAGAGGGGAGGTCAATGGAGACGGCGTGGAAAGATGCTAGGCCGAGGTAAGACAGCGAGGGCACAGACGGTGAGATCCGGAGGGCCCCACGGGCCGGATGCTACCTCACCATGGTCGAAGGGCTCGCTGGGAGATGACAGAGGTCAATGACGACGCGCGTGCGGCATCGGGCCACGCATTCCTGCACCTTGACGTTATGCCTGTCGTCGGGAACTGGAGGGCTAGTCTCGCGGAGCAATGACGTTGCGCTGTTTATATTCCCTCCCCATAGGTTCATCTCTGGCACCCAAAGATGGCGTTAATATCCCAGATAGCATCTTTTGCATTCCAGATGATTTCCTGCGGCCTGGAATCTCATTGGCGGTTAGCATCCTGCAAGCCACGCTCCCCACCGTCCCATGCAGCTTACACGATGCCCAAGCAGGGCAGCTCCCACACCCGCATGTACAGCGACGTCGCCGCCGTCGCCGCAGAGGTGCTGGCGTGTGGCACAGGACCCCGGAGAACAAGTCATGCTTGATCGCGGGACACGGCAGGACGCGGAGGCAACTCGTCGTCGTCGGGTGACACGGCGCCTCGACGGGCCTGCCAATGAAGGAGCGTGGCCAGACCGAATTTGACAGTTGCACAAGGGAGATCTGTGAGCATGTGCGGGAGGTAGCAAGAGGTGGTTACAGCAAAGGAAGGCATGTATGCGGAACGCAGCGTGGGGTCGGCAGAGGGCGAATCGAGATGGCGACGAGCGGACGGGGATTGCATTCGTGCATGTGTATTATGCTCCATGCTCTGTACGTGATGCCCCGGGGGCGTTGGGGTTTGGACGGCGCGATTGGGCGAGGGCCGGAGGCGCTGAAACCCGTATGCAGGCCTCACCGGGGTGCCGCAAGGGAGGATGGGAGCAGCAGGCCGGGAGCAGCAGGCCGGGAGCAGCAGGCTAGCAGCAGCGAGAATCAAGACACCAAGGAGGATGCAGAGGCTCTGGCCGCGGCGGGTGGTGAGGCACGGACAGCACGCCTCTCGGAGGCCGCGGCGGGGGGCCGGAGGTCGGAGTCGGCGACGCGCCCCGAGCGAGAGGAGCAGCAGAGCCGGGGGGCCCCTGGCCTGGGCGAGCCCGGGGGCGGGTCCAGGTCGAGGAGCGGCTTTCCGGCGGCGGGAAAAAGGCAGCGTCAAGGCTCGCGGCGAGGATAGCTGCACGCGGCTCACGTCGTCGACGCACCGAGACGGCGACACGTCCCACGGGGGCGCGCGACTCGGAGCAGGACGGGAGCGCGCTGCCCTATGAGCAGCCGAGGGCAGGCGTTGCATGACGGGCGCGGCGACGATTGGGCGTCGGGCGCGGCACTATGACGCTGGGCCAGCGCGGGTGCCTATCACAGGCTCGTGGGGGCTCACCGTCCCCGCTCGCGGACAGCGAAGCACCCGGCGAGGAGCGTTTTCCTCATTCGCCGGTGCGGTGCGCCTGTGCTGTCGCGCGGTGCCGGCCTCGCCCGGCGCGCGCTCGCTCGAGCTGCGCGCGCAGAGTCGCGATGTGAGTCAGTCGGTCGGTCGGCCGGCCGTGAGTCTTGGTTGTTGGCGGACGGCAAGCTGCGTGGCGGGTCGGCGGTTGATACCCAACTCCCGGCGGCGGCGGCAGTTGGGCATGCATGGAAAATTGGCCACGGCGCGGGAGAGGGAATTACACGGCGGGCAGAAGGGGGAGCGCGAGAGGGAAAATCGGCCCCGTGGAGGCGGCAGCGCGCCGGCGCGGCAGCAGGCGGCGGGCGCGAGAGGGAGGCAGCGGGCGTCGAGGGCAGAAATGGCGGAAAATGTCTCGACTAGGACGTTTGCGGGCGTCTGTCTCTTCCGGGACGGCCCCGCCGGCGTGCTCTCGCGAAGCTTCACCTGGGGCCACGTCCCGCCCAGCCGCCGCGCACTCACCTCTGCCCAGCGCCGGCGATGACGAGAGCCCAGGGCCGGCACCCGCCGCGGCGGAACCCAATGCTGTGGCCGCCCGTTTCAGATCCAGGCGGCGATGCCTACGTCTTCGCCGCCGGGCCTTGATTTCGCTTCCTCCGCCCCCTCGCCCTAGCATGAACGGCTGGCAGGGCAAATGGCACGGCGCGAGGCGGCGGCAGCGCGGGAGGTGAGCCGACGGTGCTCCACAGTTGGGCGCCGGTGCTTGCCACGACTTGGCCTCCGCCGTTGCTGCGAAAATGCAGACGCTCCGCTGCGCCCACTCTCTCTGCCGCCCTGGATGCGCCGTAGCTGCCTGCCTGTCCGTCCGTCCGTCCGCTGGGAGGACCGCCCGTGTTGCGCCGCCGCGGTGCTGCATTGATGCGATCCCCGGGCACATGTAGATGCCCATCCATCAGACCGACTGCTCAGATGCCCGGCGCCGCCCCTTTGGCTGCCTCGCAACGGGCGTGGACGACGGAGCAGGCAAACGCTCGTCGCCCCCAGCCCGGTCGCCCCCAGCCCGTCCACCCCTCGCCCTGCGCATCGCAGCGCCTCGCGCCCCGGTTACGAGCAATACGTCGATACGTCCATCCCTCCATCCATCGGCGTCGTCGTCGTCACCCCTGCCCTGCCACCCTCGCTCGCCAAATCACTCGACCGACTCCCGCCCGCGACACACGCCCCCCGGTTCCCATGCCCGTCTGTCTCTCGCCGCCGCCTGGGACCGCGCTGGCGGGGTCGTGGGCGTGGCGACGCCGGCCCTGCCATGTTGCACGGCGCAGGCTTCATCCCCAGCAACTCGGGCATGTGTGAATGACTTGGCGCATGTGCGTCTCGGCCGATTGATGGGCGAGAACCTGGTGCTGCGCGCGCGCGCGCGCGAGGTATTATTGCCCGTCGGTTCTGTACGTCGTCGTGTAGTCGTAATAAACAACGTGTGCTGGCAGCCTCTGAGCGAGACGATGCCAGCGCTGCCCGGCTGCTGGGCCCATCCGCCCTATGCCCACTCCCCCCTCTCTGACGACACCGCACCCTCCCACCTCTGGCTGGGACTGCGTCTGCGCTGAAGCTCGAGTTGGGACGCTGCTCTTTGGGGCTGACTGGTCTGGTCGCGGCCGACTAATAAAACCTCGCCGGCGTCGCCGCTGCCACGGCGCCCGTTGCTGGTTGCTTTTTGCACCATCGCGTTTTCCCGTTTCAGGCTCCGTCATCAGTCATCCCCAGCCAGCGGCCGCTGCATCTACCGGCTGTCACCGCTCCCCTCCGTCGACGCACCCTCACCTTGCATCATCATCAACACCAGCATCCCTCAGCAGGACCGTCGACGACCTGTCACCCTGCCTGCTCCCCGGCCCACTCGACGCCATCGCGGGACCGGGCGCCCCTTTCGTCGAGCGCTCTCCTTTCCTTTTCTCTCCTATCGTCGTCCTCGATCCGCCGGCGCCGGCTCCCCATTCCTTTGCTGCCCCCGCACCTGCCTGGGCCCCCCCTCGCGCTGGCCTAAGTTTATAGGTACCCCCGTACCCCGACCCGACCCAGGACAACCTGCATCTCTCCACCGCCGGAAAACCGCAGCGCATGATCGTTCATCTGCCCTCGCTGCTTCATCCCCTCTCGTCTTCCCGCCTCAGCGCGGCCCCTCCTCGCTGACGAGGGCGCCTCTACCACCCGACACGCCTCGCCCGAGGCCCACGATTGACAGCTATTGATTGCCGGCCCGGTCCCCGCCGTGGCAAGCCAGCCATGTCCAACAGCTCCAAGAGGAGCTCCAACGTCTCCCACATCGCACACGTCGAGGATGCTGCCGACGACGACACCGGCAGCTCCGTCGAGGGCATCCAGGGCACCCGAAAGTACGCCAAGTCCGAGGCCCCGGTCAAGGAGCGCCCCAACACGGGCAAGTCGCGTTCCGACAAGCGGCCCACCGTCCCGAGGTCCGCGTCGTCGTCTGCCAGTGCGGGCCTGACGGACTCGGATTCCACCGCCCGCTCCTCGGAGAAGAAGGGCAAGGAGCCCCGGCACCCGTCGCGGAGGGACGCCGTCGACCCCGAGCGGCAGCGAGACCAGTACCGCGAGCAGAGAAGACGAGAAAAGAGGGCCAAGGACGAGGAGGAGGACCGGCGGGCCAGGGCCGCGGCCAGGGAGCGTGAATCCAAGGCGCTCAGGAAGACTAAGCCGCCGGCCCCCAAGCATCCCACCACCACCACCACCAAACCGGTGGTCCAGCAGGCTGGCTACCTCAGGGGCCGTGTCGAGGACCCGGCCTACTACGGCGTAAAGCAGCCCGTGGCGTCGGGCCCTCGTCCACGCGCGCAGACGCGGCCCGACAGCTACTATGCTGACCACTCAGCCGGACCAGACATGGCGAAGCCGGGCTGGCAGGCAAGCCAGGGACCCCCGCCCTTCCTAGTTGGAAGCTTCCCGCCGCCGCAGTTGTGGTCCGGCGCAGGTCCTGGTCCTTCTCCGACTGGCTACGGACCCCCTCCGCCGTCGCCTGGTGGCCCGGCGCCCGGATTCCATGATTCTCCGCATAGCCATCTGAGGCACCGGTTTGATAACCGGCCATCGTCCGCCATGGGCTTCCACGGTCAGTCCGCGCTGGAGTATCACCAGGAGGAGTACCCAGAGGACCTGGCTCCACGGGTGTCCCGCCGCACGTCACGATCCAAGAGACTCGATGAGGATGCCAGGCGGATGCCGCCCCCAAAGTACATCCCGCAACGGCCTCAGTCGGCGCTGCCACCGGCCACACCGTTCCGTCCGCCACCTACCCAGCACCCCCCGCCTCGCCGGAACCACTCACGACCACCGCCCACCCACAGGAGGTCCATCGGCTTCGAGGAGCCTCCCTATGATGCTAGGGACTTTTATGACGATGACGACGACGACGACGACGAGGGGCTCTTCCACGACATATCGCCCAATGCCTCGTACGAGCAACGGCGCGCAGTGGTGGCTCGGCAGAGGCAGCAACCAGAGTACGACATCGTGCCAGCCTCTGGTCGCGGACGGCCGTCCTCGATGTATGGCGCCCTGCGCGGAGGAGGCGTGAGCCTCGGCGGCGAGAACAAGATGAACGCCGCCCTGAGGTACCAGGATGAAGTGACGGGTGGCGTCCAGATGCCTCTGACGGCAGAGATGCTGCGCAAGGTGATGAAGCGGGGCGGAGTTCCCAGCAGTCGCTCCACGCGAAGCAGCGGCAGCCATGACGAGAGCGAGTATAAACGGAGCAACACGACCGGCATCACTCAGTCCTCGTACGGCAACGAGGAGTTCACGATCAAAGTCCCTGGCAACACCGTCGTCCGGCTCCAGGGTGCTGAGATTGAGTGCAGCAACGAGGGTGGCGAGATTACATGGTCAAGCCGCCCCAGCGACTCTCGCGCCGGCAGCGACAGGGCCAGCACCGTCTACCAGCAGCTCGAGGACTCGCGTCGAATCGAAGACGGACGCCGATCCGAAGAGTTGCGAAGGCTCGACGACCCGCGCAGCCGGATGGGCAAGGCCCTGCCTCATCGCCCGAGAGCACCCAGCCAGGCGGACTCGCCGAGTCGTGGATACGCCGCGACTCATGCGCCATACGAACACTATTCTCACGGAAACTTTATTTGATTACGATTGGACGAAAGATGACGATGTTTACGATTATGAGATGCATTCTCCCC
>NRSZ01001151.1:13051-44416 GCA_002901185.1 Tolypocladium capitatum | reverse complement strand
CTTGGGACCCCAAAGTTCACTCCATCAAAGTAGCAGAGCCTCGTCACTGCTCCTCTAGGTAGTAGGTCCCTTTCGGCTAACGGGTGAAATAGCTATGCGACCTGCAATCCCTTGAAATCCTCGACCTCGGCCACAACGAGCTTCGGGTGCTCCCCGAAGAGATCGCCAGGCTTTCGTCGTTGAAGGTGCTTTCGGTCCCGGATAATCAGATCCGCAAGCTCCCCCTTTGTCTCGCCGACATGTATCCCTTGCAAGTTCTGAAATTCGAGGGCAACCCAATCAGCTTCCCACCCAAGGACATCATCATTCATCTCCAAGCGGGAGGCCAACACAATGGCGCTCTCAGAGATGGTGAAGTCGCTGAAATTGCTGCGACAGCTCACATTAAAAAGATCGTGAGACATTATGCCATCAACCGGCGTGTTGAATTGCGAGCTACTGGTGACGAGTTGAGCGCGGGCACCGAGACCCCACGATTGCCACTCAGACGGGCCGCGACCGGTCGCTTTCCTGTCAAGGTCAACGGGGCCGACTTCCCCAGCGTGAGGCGATCCCCGAACAGCTCACAGCGATTGCCTCCCATGCCGACGGAATCACATCATCGGGTCCTTTCCCAGCAAAACACAGCCATACGTCGCCCAGGCGCCATGCCTTTGACCATCGGAAACGTCAATGAAAGACTTCGCAGCAACTCCGAAACGCTATTCCGCTCCAACAAAACTGACGGGCGAAGCCGTCGCATAGGCATAGTCTCCAGAAAGACGTCAGAACTTGGCACGCTGGACGAGTCCCAAGCCGACGTACAGTTCAGCCACCATCGAGGCCTAAGCTATGGCTCAGCCGTAAAGGGAACCCCTAGAGGGGTAAAGAGCCCGACGATATCGACCCAGGCATACCTACAGCGCCCAGTGTACGTCCGTTGGTTGTCCATACTTCCCGAACGACGACGCGAATCGACCATCGTCGACCCCGTCATTGAAGCTGCAAAGGGCATCCTTTACTCTGCCTTTCAGATACACCCAACGATTCAGGCTCTTTTGATGCTAGCCAATAGAAGATCAGGAAAGAGATCTAGCCTCGAGATCGTGTTTTACAACACAAATTCTCATGTGGAGGAGTTGGAGCAGGAGATTGAAAAGTACGACTCAGCCTCCATTAAAGACGACAACCTTTCGTCCCACAACGAAAACGTCTATCGTGCTTGTCAAACTCTAGTGAGTGCATACGGCCACGTGTGCGCCCTGCTGGCCAACAATGTTGACTCCTTCGTCGACGACGGAGACCAACGATATATTCGGTCTTTCTTGATGTTGCTTTACCACAGCACCATGGAGCTTTGTGTCACTCTTTCATCCTTGGCCACCAAATGCCTCCAACACCTCAAGGCAACGGTGCTTGCGGACTCGAACGAGACTATCCGGCCTTATTTTCGAGAGGCCTGTGCCTCTATAACCTTTGAGAACCCTGGGGTGCCGGCGTGTCGCAACCGAACACTTATGCACGACACGAAGAACTTGAGATTTACCCCCAGTGCGGATATTCCATCAACTAAATGCACCAAACGGTCTGCTGCGATTACCTTGGCGTCGCCACGATCTGGCGAAGCTCTCGCGGCATTGGGCATCCGTAAATTGCGCTCCGAACTTCGGCAGAAGACGCGCACTTTGGCAAGATTTCCTCGTCCCTGAAAACTCGGTAGATATTATACTACACACTCTACCAGCGTTCAGAGCTCAGTTGACCGGCGGGTTCAGAAATGCCCCTGCTCACTGCCGAGAGGACTGGGGGCGCCTGATTGTCATGTGCACCGGTACCATCACGCAGACGGAGGCGGTGGAAAAAATGCTTTTCGTTATAAAGCGAGAAGACTCTAATGCGGGGTCTCAGGCGAGTTTTTGGGACACGTGCGTCAACTTCATTGAGTCCTGGATATGGTCATCAGAATCGGCCAACAGTCTACACACTCTCAATTATGCTATTTAAACCGCTATACCTACGTCCAAAGCATGTCCTATTACGAAAAAGCCCTCGCCCATGCTCCCTAGATGTCATCCGGCCGTTGCTGTACGTCTCCTCTGTCTGGTGCTCCCACGAGGTGTCCGTACACCTGGAGGAAGAATTCGGCAAAAGCCTTGGCTCCATCCTCCCCAAACAACATCTGACCGTTGCTGTTCGTCTCCTCCGCCTTCTCCTTGGTGCGCGCCACCATTTCGACCTCGAAGTCCTTCATCAACGGATCCAGCGCGCCCTGGAACGAGGCAGCAGCCTGCCCGGCGGCTTCGTAGGCCTTGCTGATGGCACTGGCAAGCAATAATGAATCCCACATGGCCAAGTTGACTCCTTCGCCGGCCCACGGGCACATCAAGTGCGCCGCGTCGCCGATGAGTGTCGCCCCGGCCCTGTGCTCCCACGTGGTACCGATAGGCAGCGTGTACAGCGGCTTGATGTCCACGGCGGCGCCCGGGTTGTCGGCCGACTCCTCGTCGCACGCAACGGCCACCAGCTCCTTGAGAGCGGGACCCCAGCGGCCGAGAAGCGTGTCGTCGTCCAGAAGCAGGTCCTTGGCGGCCGCGGCCGTCCCGCCATCCAGTCCCGACGAGGCGGCGAAGCGCTCGTCGGCCGTGGTCAGGAAGAGATAGATGCGGGCCGAGTCCTCCGGACCGCGCTGCGACATGACACCGTGCCGAAGGCCGAGCGCCGAGAAGCTGCCGCGTCCGACGAGCGCCGCCAGGCGCGGGTACTTGGCCGTAACCTGCCGCACGGTTGCGGTGATGCTCTGCGTCCCCGAGTAGTGCGGTTTCACGTCCGTCAGCAAGCTGCGGACCTGGGACCACGCGCCATCGGCGCCAACGACCAAGTCGTACGCCTGCTTGCCATGGGGACCAAAGTCCAACTCGGTCTCGGTACCGCTCGGGGTGGTGGAGCTGGTGGCGGAGAGGAGCTTGTGGCCCCATTTGACGGCCTCGGCCGGTAAGTGAGAGCTCAGGAGCTTTGTGAGAGCGTGCCGCGAGATCTCTGGGCGCTCACTCAACTCCCCTTCGTCCGTGTAGAGGATGTTGCCGTCCATGTCTGAGACCTTTTGTGCCTCGGCACAGTCGCCAGTGAGCATGAGGAATTGGTCATACAGTCCGCATTCCCTGATGGCAGCAAGGCCGGATTCTTCGTGGAGATCTAGCATCCCCGAAGGCTTGGCCAGCTGTTCGTCGGTGGGCTTCTGGCGGAGCTCGAATATGATGAACGGGATACCACGCTTGTGGAGCAGGAGACCAAGGGTCAGTCCGGCGGGACCACCGCCAATAATGGCGATTCTTGCGCGAGATGAGGACATAATGGGGTTGGTTAAAGTCAGAAGGTAACTTGGACCAAGAAGAAACCGCCCAGCCATACTCCGTAGACGCCTTATTTTAAACCTCGTGAGTGACTAAGCACAAATACCAGAGCACAATAGGGAGGGTACTGTAGCATTCCCCAACATACAAACATAAATTTATACTGCAATTCTACGGCTAAATTAGAGCAATTTGTTCTAAATGGGATATGTGGAGACCATACTCTATAATGTAAGGTACTGACAGTATTTTTAATATTTTATACACTCGTACTACGAAGTAGCTGTGTGCGTTAATAACGGTCTGGAGCCACGTGAGCAACACCGTAACCAGCGTCTCTGGGAGGTCCTGATTAAGGTCCTCCTAGATCTCACTACTTCGTAGAAGTATTGCCTTATAGCTAGTTTCTTCGGCATACCTCAAGTAGCGGTCGTAAATCCGCTGTTTAGGTAATTTCTATAGATTTTCGATAGGATTAAGAGATACCCCGGTATTAAAGCCAATGTCTCAGGCCCACGAACCCCGTCCACGAACGAGAGATCCAGTGGAATGCAGCGACTGTACGCAAGACATCCTAGGTATGTACCATAATAAATTCGCTGCTCTGCCATTCAGATCAGTGCAACTTCGCAAGTAACACAGGGCGCAGCTTGAGCTCGTTGCTAGTGATCCCAGGGCATCACGCATTGATAATGGCGGGGTTTTGTTGCAAAAAATGGGCGGAATAGGTCTTCATGAAAACTCGTGTTATTACTATCACTCCGGACAGAGCAACGTCTTGACTCCTGAACCTGTTGTGATGGAAGCCGGTGATCGACAGGTGTGGTTAAGCCGTTACACCACCTGACGATCGAGAGACTCGTTGTCGAACCCATAATAATGCTCTCTCCGAGCAACACGGTTCGTTGATAGTTAATGCCAGGACATTGCAGAAGACTGCAGAGCCGACCGCCAACTCCAGGGGCCAGAAGTCTTAGCGGGACCCGTGGTGTCGACTCGGCCTCGCCGGGAAGCCCCGCCTGCATACACGTAGTACCGTTTTGGGACACCGGAGGACGACCGGCGGACGACGGGGACGTCCAACTCACCGGTCGAAATTTGTGGAGAGGTCATGGTATCACAGTCGTTCATGCACGCGGGTAATACGAGGCACAAGGCACTGCGTAGGTCAGCGCGGTACATCACTCAGCTCGCCACGTCGACGAGCTGAGTTCAACCGATGCAGCCGCAGGGGTACCATGTTCGTTCATGCGTGGACGAATTGCCCTTTCTGGGGTGAATACCCGGCACTCGTCTCTCGCTCGGCGCCCTCCCGGGACCCGACCGAAGGGTGCGCAACAGGCACTTCATGTTGGGAGCAGACGAGGCCGGCCTTTGGCTCTTGCACGACTCTGTTGCGGGGTTTGTTTCGACTAGTTTGTTTCGACTATAGTTTGTACGAAGTGCTGTATTACTTTTATATATTTAAAACTTTATATATATATTGCGCTGAGAACTAATCCGCCATCATGCCACCGCAGGTATCAACTTCTGACGAAGACTACTGGCAATGTCCGTGTTGGTTGCCCTCTTAACGCTTTATTATTTATAAGATTTCTTTGCTCCGTTTCTTCCGTCTCGTCGTCTTTGCCCACCACCTAGGCCCGGGATTGGACCATGCTAAGAGGCACCATGGGCACTCACGATGAGCCTAGACACTTTCTCCAAGGCAAGACCATCTTCGTGGCTGGGGCCGGCGTCGCCGGCTCCGCCTTTGTCGCCGGCCTCCGGAAGCTCTGGGACCCAGCGCTGAAGCCACCAACCGTCGTCGTGTACGACCGCGACCCCCAGGACATCACCCTCCGACGCGACGCCGATAGCTACAGCCTGTCCATTTCCGGATACAGCGAGGCCGGCGGTCTCGTGGCCCTCCAGAGGCTCGGCCTCATCGACGGCGTCTTCGCCCACGCCATCTCCGGGCTCGACGAGTCCGGGTGCT
The DNA here is from genome assembly GCA_002901185.1 of Tolypocladium capitatum. Lineage (NCBI taxonomy): Eukaryota > Fungi > Ascomycota > Sordariomycetes > Hypocreales > Ophiocordycipitaceae > Tolypocladium > Tolypocladium capitatum. The sequence continues at coordinate 39,109 of NRSZ01001151.1, read as the reverse complement.
TCAAGATCTGGGGCCCCGACTGGCAAGAGCGTCTTTGCATGCGGCGGAAGCCCCTACACGGGCTCCCCACGGGAAGCGTCCGCATCTCCCGCAAGAACCTCCGCAGCGTGCTCAACGATGCCGTCGACACGTGGGACCGGAGCCGCATCCAGTGGGGGTCGCAGTGCGTGTCCGCGAGGCGGCTTGACGACACGGGGCGGTTCAGGGTCCAGATCCAAAGGGGCGAGGGGGGGGAGGCAGAGCTGACGGAGGAGGACTGCGATCTCCTGGTGGCGGCCGACGGGACCAATAGCAAACTTCGGGCGTGGCTACGTCCGCATGACAAGCTGCAGTACACCGGCGCCGTCTTGCGAGGCGGCCTGTCCAAGTTTGACGGTGGCATACCGAACCCTCTCGGCCAGAACTGGGGCTTCATCATGTCCAACACGGGCGTGTCGTGCTTCGTCTCCCCGGTCGACGAGAACACCGTGCTGTGGGCCGTTGGCCATCTCGAGCGCGACCCCGTGCCGGAGCTCGACCGCAGTTCCGACGAGGATGTGCAAGCCGTGATAGCTCGGGGCCGGGAGCTAGGCTCTCACTTCCAGGAGCCCTTCCAAACGATTGCCTCGCGGACGGACCCCAAAACGGTCATGTGCATCAGCGCCACGGACAAGCAGCCCTTTTGCCACGACGACCTGGCCGCCATGCCCGTCGTCTTCATCGGCGACAGCAACCACGCGCTGAGCCCCTTTGCAGGCTTCGGTGCCAACCTGGCATTGTGTGACGGCTGGGACCTGGCCGAGGCGCTGTGTCGCGCGTCGTCGCTGGCCGAGGCGGTGGCCGCGTACGACCAGATCAGCGAGCCGCGGGCGAGAAAGATCCTCGAGGGCTCGCACAAGAGCTTGCGGGCCGGACACAGCAAGTGCTAGCGGTGCTGCGTGTTTTGGGCGATGCCGTGGGTGGGACAGTGGGGGGAGGTGTGCATGTTGGGATGAGAAGAGGCGTCTGCTGGTAGTCGGACAATGTGGTGTAGTCGGTCTATGCCACAACGGACGTTGACGCAGGCACTTCGAGTTGTCTTAGCACCCCATGTGTGTTGCATCGACCTTGGAGACCTGTTGCTTGCTTGTGGTCGTGCAGCGTCAACGACAGGTGTCGTAGCATCACCCGTGGCAGCCATGTAGTCCATCTGGCTTTGTACGGCATCCGTGTTAGAACGGGTCGATGGGTTCTCTATTTCCAGCGTGGAATACCGAGGGATTTGAACGGGTGGAAAGAGAAGATCAAACAAGGTGTGGCATGTCAACTGCAGGGTAGGTTGAAGAAATGACGCCGCTTTGCGAAGTACGGACGATGCGAAGTACGAAGCAGCACAGTGTCAGGTGGAGCCACGCCACTTTACGCGACAGGAGCGACCAGGATCCGGACGCGACGCGGCTCGTCTCGTCCCGTCCAATCTCCCCTCCTTTCTCCATGTCCATCAGAATACTCTGAATGCCCTCGTCTCTCCTTTAATCGTGCCGGTTCCCGCCATTGCGTCTTCCAATAACCATCACCGGCGTTATTGTCTGTTTGTTGCCTTGCTTACACTTCAGCGGCGCGTTGTTGCTGTCTCAATCCTCCCGTCGCTTCGAGCGAACCACAGTCACCATGGCGGGCGACAAAGCTGGCAGCTCTGCGCGCACGCCCGCGAGGCCTGCGTCTAAAAAGCCTTCCTCCGTCTCGTCATCGACGAAGCAGCGCTCCATCGCCTCCTTCTTCCAGAAATCCTCACCCTCCACCGCGTCCTCGCCCGCCGCCCGTTCAAAGGTGTCCCCCGACCCTCATCGTCCCTCGTGTCTACAAGAGACCACCAAGGCCAACTCTCTCCCCAAGCCTAAGCTCTCGGCGAAGGTCTCGACCCCCGTGCCTAGCAGCGACGTGCTCGAGCCCCCCAGCTCTCAGGGCAACGAGAACCTCGACTCCGTCTCCAAACCGACCACAACGCCCACGACCATGACCTCGGAGCTCAGGGCCAGCTACTTGTCCACGCCCAAGCTCGCCGACGACAAGAGCCCGTCTCGCAAGGTGCGGAGCGTAACCATTGCGCGCTCCTACAGCCTGTCTAACACGTGTATTTGCAGGCCAAGAAAGTCATCAGCTATGCTGAATCCTCGGACGAAGACGGCGAGCCATTCGCATACGGGGGCCCCTCTCAGTCACGACGTCGTGGTAGGGCACGACCTGTCGTTAGGGAGGAGGACGACTACGGCGAGAGCGATGCCGTGGTCAATGAAGGGGATGACGATGGTCTGTCTCTTTACCCTCGCTCGGTTCCAACGGAATACAAGCTGACGGCCACAGATGACATTGCAGACTTTGTTGTTTCCGACGAGTCAGACGGAGACGGCCTCCGATCGAAGAAGCGTAAGCGACCGTCGAAAACCCAAACCGCCAGAAAGCGTTCCAACGTGTCGCCACCGGTAAATCATCAAGACTCCCCAGAACTTGACCAAGATGCGCCCATGGACGACATGCCGTCAACCTCGTCTACAGCTCAGTGGAACTACGATCCCCAGTCGGTCGAGAAGTGCCCCGTCACAAAACCAGCCGATCGCGCGGCCAGGGACCCCAAGACCAAGGAGAAGGCCCATACGAGGGAACCGGAGGACCGATATCCTTGGTTGGCTAATATCCGAGACAAGGAGAAGCGTCCTCCAGGTGACCCGGAGTACGACCCGAGGACCATTTCCATTCCGCCGATGGCTTGGGCCAAGTTTTCACCCTTTGAGAAGCAGTACTGGGAGATTAAGCAGAACCACTGGGACACGATTGTCTTTTTCAAAAAGGGCAAGTTTTACGAGCTGTACGAAAACGACGCAACGGTCGGGCACCAGGAGTTTGACTTTAAGATGACGGACAGGGTCAACATGCGCATGGTCGGCGTCCCGGAGAGCTCCCTGGACCACTGGGTCAACCAGTTCATCGCCAAGCAGTACAAGGTGGCGCGGGTCGACCAGATGGAGACCAACCTGGCCAAGGAGATGCGAGAGCGCCAGGACAAGAGCGGGAAAAAGGCCGACAAGGTCATTTCGCGCCAGCTGGCCTGTGTCCTCACGGCAGGTACCCTTGTGGATGGGAGCATGCTCCAGGACGACATGGCCGCCTACTGCGTCGCCATCAAAGAGTCCGTTGTTGACGGCTCACCGGCCTTCGGCATTGCGTTTGCCGACACTGCCACGGGCCGGTTCTACCTGTCCGGGTTTGTCGACGATGCTGACTTCACAAAGTTTGAGACGCTCATTGCGCAGACTGGGCCTCGAGAGCTTCTCCTGGAAAAGTCGCACCTGTCGACCAAGGCACTTCGAATCCTCAAGAACAACACCAGCCCGACGACCATCTGGACCCATCTTAAGCCGGGAACCGAGTTTTGGGACGCAGGCGTGTCGCGCAGGGAGCTGAGCTGTGGAAGCTACTTTGCCACAGAAGACGGGACCGACGAGGTGTGGCCCGAGGCGTTGCAGCATTTCAAGGATGATGACCTCGCCATGTCTGCCGTGGGCGCACTCGTGTCGTACCTCAAGTTCCTGAAGCTGGAGCGCCCGCTACTCTCCCAAGGTAACTTCGAGACGTACAACCCGATCCAGAAGAATGGAACACTTGTCCTGGACGGGCAGACGCTGGTGAACCTCGAGCTGTTTTCCAATACGGCCAACGGCGGCTCCGAAGGGACCTTGTTCAGCCTGCTTAACAAGTGCGTGACGCCCTTTGGAAAGCGCTTGTTTCGGCAGTGGGTTGCCCATCCGCTTTGCGACATTCAGCGTATCAATGAGCGGCTGGACGCCGTCGAAATGCTGAATGCAGACCCGTCTGTTCGCGAGCAATTCGCGTCGCAGCTGGTCAAGATGCCGGACCTGGAGCGACTCATCTCCCGCATCCACGCCGGGGCATGCAAGCCCGAAGACTTTGTTCGCGTGCTGGAGGGCTTTGAGCAGATAGAGTATACCATGAGCCTCCTCGGTGCGTACAAAGGCGGCAACGGACTGGTGGACCGGCTCATCTCGTCCATGCCCGACCTCGAGGAGCCTCTCGGCTACTGGCGGACAGCGTTCGACCGCCACAAGGCGCGGGAGGAGAAGCTGCTCATCCCGGAGCGCGGCATCGACGAGGACTTTGACCAGAGCCTCGACCGAATAGACGAGATCAAGGACCAGCTCAACGAGCTCCTCAGCACCCAAAAGTCGGAGCTCAAGTGCAGGACGCTCAAGTACACGGACGTCGGCAAGGAAATCTACCAGATGGAAGCGCCCAAGGGCGTCAAGGTACCGACGAGCTGGAGGCAGATGTCGGCCACCCAGGCCGTCAAGCGCTGGTACTTTCCGCGGCTGACGCAGCTGGTCCGGGAGCTTCAGGAGGCCGAAGAGACGCACTCCCAGCTCGTCAGAGAGGTGGCATCGCGCTTCTTCAAGAAGTTTGACGTCGACTACGCCACCTGGCTGCGGGCCATTAAGATTATTGCCCAATTGGACTGCCTCGTCAGTCTCGCCAAGGCGTCGTCGTCCCTGGGACAGCCGAGCTGCCGGCCGCGGTTTGTCGACGAGGAACGGAGCCTGGTGGAGTTTGAAGAGCTGCGACATCCGTGCATGCTCAACACGGTCGACGACTTCATACCCAACGATATTAAGCTCGGTGGTGACCAAGCCAAGATCAACTTGCTCACCGGCGCCAATGCTGCTGGCAAGTCTACGGTTCTCAGGATGGTAAGTGCCTCGTCTTGGATCCTGCGTTGAGCTTTGGCAACTAACCTCTGTGCAGTCCTGTGTGGCCGTCATCATGGCTCAGATTGGCTGCTTCGTGCCAGCGGCGTCGGCGCGGCTCACACCCGTCGACCGCATCATGTCTCGCCTCGGCGCCAACGACAACATCTTTGCGGCGCAGTCGACCTTTTTCGTGGAGCTTTCCGAGACCAAGAAAATTCTGTCAGAGGCAACGCCGCGTTCGCTGGTGATTCTGGACGAGCTCGGCAGAGGAACGAGCTCGTACGACGGCGTGGCGGTTGCGCAGGCCGTGCTGCACCACGTGGCGACGCACATCGGCTGCGTGGGCTTCTTTGCGACGCACTACCACTCCATTGCGACGGAGTTTGAAAACCACCCCGAGATTCGAGCACGGCGGATGCAGATCCACGTGGACGACGAGGAACGCAGGGTGACGTTCCTGTACAAGCTGGAAGACGGCGTGGCCGAGGGCAGCTTCGGCATGCACTGCGCGGCCATGTGCGGCATCTCGAACCGCGTGATTGAGCGGGCCGAGGTGGCGGCCAAGGAGTGGGAGCACACGAGCCGCCTGAAGGAGAGCCTGGAAAAGGCCAAGACGGGCTGCTACATCCCGCTGGGGATCCTGAGCGACATCGGCACGCTGCTGGGCGACAAGGGCGATGTGGGAGACGCGGGCGTCGAGGTGCTGCTGAGGGCCATTGAATGTCTCTAGACTGTTGGGACGCAAAGGGGAGTTTTGTGCCTGGGACAAGGGGTTTCGACGAGAGGGAGGCTCAGGAGGAGGTATGGAAACGAGCGCCATATAATTCCAATAGATAATGGTTGAATTTCGCCCTGAGCATCCGTCACAATCACGCGATGATGTGCTTCGACAGAGCACGCAGATCGAGGCAACCTATGTATGTGTAAAGGGGCAAATGCCCAACAGCAATCTCTGGCACAAAACTCCTCCCTCGTCGACACTGCGCACTCCTCTGGTATGTAAACGCCCCTAATCCTTCCTGGCAATCAAGAAATAGCACTGGCAACGCGGACGCCAACCCTCCAAACCAGACACGGCATATTGTCAACGCTCCCCTCTTCCGACAAGGCCTCCCCGACGCGCACGCGCCTGCTCACGGCTTCTTACTGCCTATCCTAGCGGACCGTCTCGACGGCGTCGTGTTCTTGGCCGTCTCCTTGGGCTGTCCGGGTTTGCGTGGGGAGGCTTTCTTGGGTGAAGCCTTCTTGGGCGAGGATTTCTTGGCCGGTTTGCGACCCTCGCCCCCTTTCTTTGCCGCGGGGGACAGAGACGGGGAAGGAGGGACGGCATCCCCAGCGGGAACAGGGGATACCCCCTTGGGCCGCCTGAAGTGTGGATCGTGGGGCCGCCGGCGCTTCATGTGGTTGAGGTCGTCAACGTCCGGCTTCAGCCCATCCGCCGAGTCGGCATCGCTGGCGTACCGATACGCCGCGTTGTGCGGCCTCCTACCCTTCCCCTGGCCCTTGGCCATCGCCTTGGCCATCGCCTTGTCCCGCGCCAGCTCCTCATCCGGCGCTAGACCCTGCGCCTGCGCCTCGGCCTCGGCCTCGACATCGACCTGCTCGCCCTCGCCGCCGTGCAAGTCGTCTACGTCCGGCTGCAATCCGTCGGCCGAGTCCTCGTCCGTCTCGTATTGGTACGCCGGGTCGAGCTCCGTCATGCGCCGCCGCTTGCGCCGCCGCGCGGCCTCTGCGTCCTTGGGGTCGCCGTCGGTGGATGAGTTGTCCGGGGCGAGGCCATCGGCTGTGTCGACGTCGCTATTGTACTCGTAGTCCGAGTCGTCCGGGTGTGGGCGGCGGCGCTTGCGGGCGTGGCGGTGGGCGCCGTCCTCGACGCTGGGCAGGGGGTCGTCGGCGCCTGGATGCTGGCGGTGTTTGGGCTTGGTTTTCGGCTTCGGCTTCGGCTTCGGCTTCTGCTGCTTTTTCTTGCTGGCGGGCTGCTTTGGCCTCCAGAAGCGACCGGGTGGCGCGCTCGACGCTCGCCGTGGCTGGCTGTCGTCTTCAGACGCGTCCCGGTTGGTGATATCCGGCTGCTTCACGACCACATCCCTGGCCTCACACGTCTCGATGTGGAGCGTGTTGTAGTGCCAGTCCGCCTGCGCATGGCCCTCCCAGAAGCGCACGCCGCAGTGCGGGCAGAAGCGCCCCGGCTGCGCTCCGTATCCCCGGCAGCACGACTCGTGGACCTCGCGGCCGCCGCGGAGAAGGGAGTTGTAGTCGAGACCGCACCGCTGGCAGAACTGGCCGGCCGCCGAGCCCGTCCCGTGGCCGCACGAGGTGGCCGCGCCGTGGCCGCGCCGGCTCCTCTCGGCGTCCAGGTCGCTGCCCCAGCGGTAGTCGCCGCACTTGGTGCAAAAGGTGCACCGCGCGCCATGGTAGATGCCCGGCGTGCAGTGGCGGTCGTGGTACGCCTGCTCGGCCTCGCTGAAGAACTGCCGTCTATCGCGGCCACACGCATCGCAGAACTTCTGGCCCGCGCCGTAGGGAGGAAGCGGGTTCGCAGATGCTCGCCAGCCCTCGTCGTCATCGGTCCCTAGACGACCGACACCAACGGGCGGAGCCGAGTACCGGTTCGTCGCCCACGTAGACGAGTCCGCCGACCACTGAATCCGCTTCAGCGCAATCGACAACGTCGCGCTGCCATCGTGCTGGTTGATGGTGGCCCTCCTGACGCCCAGCGCCTGCATGAGGCGGTCCCTGTGCTTGCCGCGGAGGTGCGCGTCCTTGGCCTCGTCGGTCCAGCCCTGCAGCGGCTCCTCGCACCAGAGGCACTTGCGTGCGACGTGGCGCTCGCGGACGTGCCTCTCGAGGACGGCTCTTTCGTCGCCGCGGAAGGTGAAGCTGCAACCTGTGTGGGGACATTCTGACACGGAGGTGCTGGGCTGCTGGTGGTGTTTATGGTGTTTAGGGGGCGCATCGTGATGACCAGGGGAGGAGGCTTCAGGGGCCGCCAACGTGGGCTTCTTGACAGGCATGCTCGACAGCATGCTCGACGGCATGGCAGGCAACACGGCCTGTCCGGTGGCGCGTTCCTGCATCGCCCTCGCGTTCCCATCGACAGCCCGCCCGTACCGCGGCCCCCAGATGTTGCTCCGCGCAATCTGCCTCCTCCACGCCCACTTTGCCGGTGGCCAGATGTTCACCACGACATTCCTCGTCGGCAGCTGCGCGCGGATCGTGTGCCACTCCTCGGTCGTCGTCCGCGGCCCGACGAAGAAGGTCGAGGCCTCGACATCGGCGCTCTCGGACACGACCGCGCGGATGCTGACGCGGTGCATCTGGGGCTCGTACAGCACGCAGCCGCCGCTGCCTTCTGTCCCCATTGCGGAGCGTGACAGCTCGACGACGCTCGCGCGGAAATGCTCGACCGAAGAGAGAAGCGGCTGCAGCGGGCGGAGCCGCTGCTCGGGCGGTGCGTCCGAGGGCCAGCCGGCGTGCATGTGCACCTCGCCATGCTTGTACAGCGGGTGGAGCACGACGAAGCGCGGCCGCGTGTCCAGGAAGCGCGCGAGTCCCGTGCAAAACTCGACGGGCAGTGTCTGGCCATCCTTCACGACGGGGTCGGACATGGGTAGCACCGTCGAGAGATGGCGCCGGTTGACGCGCGCCGGATTGAGCGTCGCGTCGCCGTGCAGTAGGCGCACGTAGGACACGCCGACGGCCTCGTCGCCGAGGAACCGCGTCACCATTCGGCGTATGTGGGCGACCGCTTTGGGCAGCTGGTCCGGCGTGTGCGGCTGCAGGTCCACGACGTCGATGACGTTGACGATGTCCGACGTGGGCTCGGGGTAGAAGCCCGGCAGCATGAACATAACCTTGGGCCCGGATAGCAGGTACCGCCTCAGCAGCACGTCCTCTGGCTGCTGCTGCGGGTGCATGGCCTGTATGTCTTGGGGCCGCACGGGCACGGCGTAGTAGGAGCGCGAAAAGGAGGCCGGCTTGCCGTCGTCCGACGACTTGGCCAGCTGGAGGACGCAGTGGTGGAGGCGGTTGTCGCCGAGACACCCGAGCAAGACGTCCACTGCCGTCTGCATGTAAGCTACGTACTCGCCCGCGTCCCAGAGGCTGATGTGCGGTCCGTCCGGGCCCGTCGTCTTGGGGAACGATATATACGCGGTCGACGCTCGTCCGCGGCTCTGCGACATGTTGACATCGGCGCGGACGTGCTTGATCTGGGCAACATCCGCCTTGAACTGGCCGTCTGTCGGTTTCCACATCGACGGCGTCTCCTCCCCCTTGAGCCGGACAAACAGCGCACAGCAGTTATCGTCGTGCTCCGAGACGTCTTCACCATGGTCATCCAGGTTCCAGTGCTCCGCAATGTAGCTCGTTGCCGGCCCGTCCACGCTGGTGCTCAGCTGATCCTCGATCTCGACGAGCCTTCCCTCGCGCGCGTCGAAGTGCACGAGCACGTACGTTTCCGTCGAATGGGGCGACAAGGCGAGGAGGCTTTTCACGGCGGTCTCGAACGTGGTCACGTCTCTGACGAGAAAGGGCACGACGCCCTGGAAGCCGTGCAGCAGGGCCCATTCGCCATCGTCGTTGGAGGAATCATCTGAGCCAAAGACGGAAGAGGCGTCGTCGTCTTCGTCGTCAACTTCCTGCTCGGTGTTGGAGGCGGAGCCGCTGCTCGGGAGACAGAGGACCGTCTGGCCTGTTGGAAGGGCCGGATCACTGTCGTCGCGGGGTTGTTTGACTGCAGATTTGTTGGCTGGTTTCTTCCACAGATATGGCTTTGGACGCTCACCTTCTGGTTTGCCATTTTGCTCCGAATCCACGTCCATCCGGCCTCCCGCTTCTCCCGAAGCACTTGGAGGCGAAACCGAGTCCGCCATGGTCGGCTTCGTCCTCCTTGAATCTCCCAGCAGTGCGCGATACCTCAGCACGACTCGTAAAGGGCAAACGGCTCGGAAGGTACGCCGCGAGTGCCTCGTCGGTCGCTGGTGCAGACGGCAGACGGTGCAGACGGCAGACGGTGCAGACGGCAGATGGATGCGGTTGATGTCCTGTCGGGGGTTCCTCACGGCGCAGCGAGGCAGGTATTCATTGCGCGCGGCGCGGACAGCAGCGCAGTGAATGCAGCCGGTGGCTGTTGTCGAGGTGCCGTTAACGCGACCGCCCGTGCGATTCACTGCCACCGCGCAATATGACGCAGAGCCGGATCGCGCATGCTAGTGGATGACGGATGAAGATGCTTGATGCGATGAGCAGACAAAGAGACGGCCACGGCCATACACGGAAAGAAAACGTCGAGCGTGATGCGTGGCAATGGCCTCGCCGATGAGGCAGGTGCACCGGCGAGCAAACGCCGCCTGGCGACAGGCCATTGGGCCCATGCTCGACGTCCATTGTTCCACGGGCCCGAAATACTTTGCATTCCAGGTCTTTGTCCAATGGCCTATATAACAAAGGACCGAGCCGCAACGCTCACCCGCACATCGTTCGCCTCGGAGCCCCAGGCCGGCGAGAAGGGAGGCGCGCGCTTGAAGCACCTGTCTGGAGCGGGACCGCATGTTTGATACATGGAGCGAATGGCCGGTTGCTGTTCCGAAAGTCCCGGCGGTGGCTGTGAGTCAAACAGCAACGGCCGTGAGGGCCGTGGATCACGCGATGGCCATGGCGCCCTCACCGGCCGACCTTTCTCGAGGGAAGCCGACAATGGCCTTTCAGAGTCAAGTGAGCGGCGCATCGATACACCGCCACGGACACCACCACGAACACCACCACGAACACCACCACGGGGCTTGCGATTCACGAGAGCTCGGTCCACGTGCAGTGCCTGCCGTGGGCGGGAATATGGCGATGCCGTCTCCCGGCGATGCCAAGTCGCCGGCCGAGGCGGCGTCCGAGCGGGTCCGCGTCTCGTCCGGTCGCGCCGGGCTGCCGAGGTCGACATGTTGAGCTCAAGGGGAGCCGAGGCGGCCATGTCGACAAAGCGTCGCCTTGGCACCCTCATCCGTCCGAGGTCGAGCCTCCGGGTGCATCTAGAACGATTCGTCACTGGTTGGAGAGGGAGACACGTGTGCGTTACCCCGCCGACGCGACACCGTGCTGCCTTGGTGCTCGGGCCCGACTCTGCATCCCGCATGGTGGTGCATTGTTGCTCTGCGCAACCCTCCGCGACTCGATGGATCTGCTGTGCGTCCCGGACGAGCCGTCTGCGCCGACCGAACGATGCCCGTACGTGTGCGCCGAGGGCTGGGACGGCGGCGTCTACCGCATGTACCCTCAGCGGACGGGCCTCTCGCGGCTCGTCCCCCGGGCCCTGCGTGACATGTCCGAGGTCCCGGCGCCCGCGGACCAGCCTTTCCTCGAGGGCCTGTACCCGACGCCGCTGGAGGAGCTGCAGCCGTTCCTGCAGACCTGGTTCTTCTTCGGGCTCGCGGCCGAGTTCCTGGGCCTCAACGAGGTGGCGCCGGGCGTGCGGCTCATGGACCGAGCTGACGCGGCACGCGAGATGGCGCTGCTCTACGACGAGTGCGTGCTCGAGGATGGCGGCGCCAGGTATCTCACCGCCGCCGCCGTCCTCGGGAAATCGAAGCTCATCCTGGAGAGGGTCCGCATGGCGCCCGACAGGATCCAGAGGCTGGTCTACCTCCGCGACTGCCTCTACTACTCCGTCGTCATGCTGCACCTGGTGCAGGCCAACCTCGACTACCGCATCCGCAGCGCCATCGTCGCCCTCGGCGAGCTGTTCTCCACGGGCCTGTTCGCCGCCGTGACGATGGCCCAGCCCCGCATCGAGCTCCCAATCGTCGGGCTGAACTGGTACCGCGACTACGTCAAGCCCGGGGGCGTCGTGGAGGCGCAGATGCTGCGGGGCGGCTGGTGCCCGAGCGAGATCGAGAAGATACGCTCGCAGTTCCAGGGCGTCTTCACGATGCACTACATGAGCCGGCTGAAGCTGGCGCAGCGGCACGGGGACCACGGCGGCTGCTCGCTGCACGCCTGCAGGGCCTTCCAGATGGACGTTGCCACGTACAGGCCGCGGCACGCCGGCGACGACTGCGGCTGCGCCCACGTCGAGATCGACGCGGCCTCGGTCCTGAGCATCCTGCGCTCCACGGGCTCCTACCCCGTCATACGTGTGGAACGGCAACCGTCGACGGATGGTGACGGCGCGGATGGGCTGCTGCGACTCGTCGCCGAGCCCTGGACGCCGGGGACGCCGTACCTGGCTCTTTCGCATGTAAGTGCCGCCGCAAAGGGGAACCCCGGGGCTCGGAAACCAACTGCCCTCTTTAACTCTTGAGTTACCTGCTACCTAGGTTTGGGCCGACGGCCTGGGCAATCCGGCCACAAACTCGCTGCCGCGGTGCCAGATGGAGAGGCTCTCCCGCATGACGGCCTCGCTGCAGGAACAGCAGCAACAACAGCCGAGCACCCCGTACCGGATATGGGTCGACACCCTCTGCTGCCCCGTGGACTTGGAGGGCAAGCTGATGGCGCTGCGGACCATCGCAGACGTGTACCGCCAGGCCACCCACGTGCTGGTGCTGGATTCGTCGCTGGCGACCTTCAAGTCCGAGGGCACGCACCCTGCCGAGCTCCTCCTGAGGACGTTTGGCGCGTCGCCGTGGATGAGGCGGCTGTGGACGTTGCAAGGTACGGCCATGGTCACCTCGGAAGCTCACCAATCTGTGCCATGTAACTCTACTGACGGTCGACGGCAGAGGGCGTGCTCGGAAACAGCCTGTACATTCAATTCGCCGACCGTGCCGTCGACAGCTCAGCTCTGCTGCAGCAACTGTTTGCGGTCGGTTGCCAAGACTCGCGCTACATGCGCATGTGGCAAGACGTCATGTCCGAGGTGAGCACCCATGCCTCGCGCTGGAACCAATCTCGACATCCCTCGCCCCTTGCCCTTCAGGCGCACGTCCCCTGACCCGACATGTTCGCAGTACAACCAGCTCCAAACCTTGTGCGCAGTGCCAGAGCCCGGAAGCTCGTCCAACCATACGCCGCCGCCGCTCGTCTCCCTCCAGCGCGCGCTGCACTATCGCACCGTCTCCGTCGCCTCGGATGAGCCGCTTTGCATCGCCACCCTCATGGCCCTCGACACCGGGTACATCGCAGCCGCCCCCGACGCCCAGGGTCGCATGGTTCGGGTCTGGGAGCTGCTGTCTCGCGCCAACAATGGCCTGCCCGTCCGAATCATCTTCTACGCCGAAGAGACGCTCGACGTGCCCGGGTGGCGGTGGGCGCCGCGGAGCCTCCTTGGCTCGTCCGTCAGCGACCCCGTCATGGGCAACGACGAGCGCGTCATTCGCTTCGCCGAGCAGGTGACTGATGTTGCACAAAACGACCATGGCGACAGGCGCCTCGCGAGAGCGGGGATCCCAACGCCTCTGGGCTTGAAGGTGCGTCTCCCGGGTTGTCGACTGGTGCCGAAGCCGCACATTCAGGGGCTGCCGCTGCACCCCTGGTCCGGCGTCACAGGCACAATCGAGGATCAATTAGTGTTGCGGGACGAGGCGGGCGGGTGGGTGCGCATCTTTGACTGGTACCGCACCAAGAAGATGGGCGTCTGGACGCGGGAAGAGATGTCGGCCTACGATAAACGCATGAATGGCCCGCTGTGCCGCTCTATGGACACGGGGAACTGCGCGCTGATCTACGACGTGCCGTCGGCCTTGGACCAGGCACGTACCTGCTGCATGGTGCAGGTCGAGGACGTCGGAGAGGGCGACATCGAGGAGGCAGCCCCGGACCTCGGATGCGAGGAGACGCCGCTGCGAGCCCGGCGGGAGAGAACGGTCATGATTTCTCGGCTGGGCGACGTCGAGGCGGGGTTGATGGATATGTTGAGACAGCTCGCGTGCAAAGTTGCCTCGGACGAGGTTACACGGGGTCTCTTGAGCATCCACGACCAGAGCAGCGAGGCGTGGAAAGATGGCGCGGCCCATGTTCGCGCCAGGATGAAGGAGGTGTAAAGGAGAGCTGGGCGGCGCACCCAGAGATGGAAAAGGCTGTTAGGGAATCCCTGGGGCCAGACCCGGGCTTGGAGGATTACCTATGGGCCATGATCCCAAAGCAGTTTTCGCACGATACCGTCATGGTGGAGCTTCCGGGCGAGCAGATGTGGTTCGTGGACTAGACGGCGTCAAGTGACCGGACAGCTCTCTGCCTCCTTCACCTCGGTCGCCTCGGTCGCCTCGTGCCCCGGCTGCAGCAGGGCAAGAGAGCGCCACAGAGACAGCGTCGTGTCCAGGCTCGACATGCGGGACTGCAGCCTCCCGGCGAACTCGGACCTGCGCCCGCCGAGGGTCACCAGGAAGTTGAGCAGCGAGGATAGAATGTCGCCCGAGCCGAGGAGCATGCCATTCGAGCGAGCGGACCAAGGCGCGCACGTCACCACGTCCATGACGGCGTCGGCCACCTTGAACAACTTGAGTTCCTGCCGTCGAACGCAAGTTAACGTCGGGTGTCTGGGCGCGCCGCACCGCCGATGCCAACTTACCATGCCGTAGCCGTGGGCGCAGATGGAGGCTTTGCTCATGGTGGCAAAGGACGAGAGGATCTCGTGGCCGATCTGCACGGGCAGGAAGAGCGAGAAGGCCTGGTCCTTTGGGCGACAGGACATGGCAAAGTGCCTCGACATGTACTCCCAGGCGAGGATCCGGATCCATTGCCGCGTGACGCAAAGGTCTACCTGCTGGACTTCGTTGGAGGCGTAGCCGTCGCCGTCCACGTCGCAACACATGCTGACCCAGGCGACGTCCATGGTGACTGTGCCGGGCCGCGGCGGCGACATGATCATGTCGGCGTGGAGGTGGGAGAAGAGCCGCGTCAGGCACACAAAGGCCTGCAGATCGGCGTTCTCCAAGTCGTCTTCGACAGGGCATGTCGCGTCGATGGGGTGCAAGATGGCTGGGAGGCCGTTCTGGGCGCAGAATGTCCTGCGACTCGGTGGTCAGCGGAGGCTGCGTCGACACATGGACAGGGGCGAGGCCACGCCCCTCGTACCTTTCCGAAATGAAGAGCAGCCAGTAGGTGCGGAGCCTCAGCGACCGTTCGCGCTTGTCGCAGGCGCCGTAGAGGTGCGGCTGGTCGAGCTCCAGGGCGTGGGCGTAGGTGATGGCCTCGCGCAGGAACAGGCCGGCCGTCTGCAGCTTGTTCGCGTTGGCGTAGTACATGTGGAGGAAGAAAGCAGTCAGCAGGGACGACATGGTGGACTGTTCGCGGTAGTCATAGAGCCGCCGGAGGTGCTGCGCGTCGAGGGCGAACTGGAGGGACGACACGGCGTGGCAGGTGGTGGTGTGCTCGGGGAGCCGCAGCTGCGCGATGGTGGCTGCGCAGACTGCGGCGGCGAGCGAGCACGACTCGGGGTTGCCGTCGCCGACGGCGATGTCGGCGAGCAGCTGGTCGACGGCGACGACGGGCCAGATGGGGTAGAGGCGGCGGCGAAAGACGTCAAGGAACTGCGCGTAGGCGGCGAGCGGGACGCGGCGAGGGGGCGTCGGTGCCGGCGGCAACGAGGCGTACCGGGCGGCAGCTTCGTCGCTGGTGGTGGGCGAGGCGTAGGACTCCATGGCCATCACGTCGTGGGCGTCGTTGGCCCACCACGACGCGGCCGTGTCGGGCGTGTGGCCGTGGTCGTCGAGGTCGTCGTCGTTGGAGTCGCCGCCCGAGTGCACCGTCTCGGCCACGCCCTTGCGCTGGAGGCGCCGGATCCTGTCCGTGGTCGAGGTGCGCGGGCCCTTGGGCCCCCTCTTCTTCCGCGCGCGCAGCGTCGTGCACTCGAGGCATCGCTTGCGGCACTCGGAGCAGGGCCGCTGGGCGTCGCACTTGACGCGGCGGAGGACGCACACGTCGCAGGCCTTGGAGATTCTCATGGTGGCGGACGGTGCGGACGGCGAGTCGTCTGCGGCGGCGGTGCCTGGCACCGCAATCTTCGATAATATACCCAGCAGGCTCTGCGGCTGTCGTCGGGCTGGATCACGGGAATGCCTCGTCCGAGCCAATGGCAAGGCTGCGGGGTTGCCTGCTTGGTGCATTACCCCAGACGCCACGAGGGCTAGGCACCGTAATAGCCGGGCCGCCTGAAACGTCAGCGGCGGCTGCAGACGTTTCGGCCGCTATTCGGCGGCGACGCGGCGTTATTCGGCCATGGCTGGAGCGTGGCCAAGATGCAGTCGTAGTCGAGTGCCGATCGTGGAGTCCAACGCAGCACGAAGGACCTGCGGTCCATCTCGCCCTGTCTCGACAGCTGACCCACCTCCTGCGCGTCGCTTCGGGACGGGACGGTTGGCCGCTCTCCGCGAGGGTTGTGCTTCGTACTTGGTACGTAGTAGACATGGCATCGTCCAGCAATCTGACGGGAGACTGGACTTGGGCCATCCGGGGCTCTGCGAGCACGGAATTCCGGAGTATGCCCTCCGCCCGTTGTTTCGAAGTTAGGCAACCACCCGTCGTTTCCAAGTTCGGCCACCACCCATTGCTGCGAAGTAGGTGACCGCCTACATCGACGTCTTGGCAGCGCCCCGCGGCGTTCGGCCCGCTCGTCGGGAGGAGAGCCACGTTCGGCAGATGCTCGGCCCCGTCGTGAGGCCATCGCCATCGCAAAGCCGTGGCCCGGTCCGTTCGGCTCGAGGCGCCGCGTCCATCTGCCCGCGGCGTCAGGGGCTGGCGCGCGGCGGTTGGCGTCGCGCCGCGAGCAGCAAACTGCTCGACTCGCCCACGATAATACGATGCAAAGGCCTGCGCGTCTGCTCGCGCTTGCCGCGTACCCGGAAGGCAAGGGGGCCTCGAGCCCCGCTGGCAACGTGTGGTATCAGGTGGCAGAGACTTCGGTAATACTGCCGAGGTAGTAGCGGGAAACTTTGTACGTACGTCATCGGCCCGCACTAACCTGCTTCGGCGTGCCCCGTTGGGTAATGCGCTGGTGCTACGTCAGCGCCATCGCCTTGATCAACCGATCGCAACACGTTGTCTCGCTCCCCTGCCGCCAGGGGCCATGTCGAGCATGGCGCCCTGCAAGCTCATAAACGAGGTGGGTTGTCGGGCCACACCAAGACTAATCCCACGTCGCCTCGCTTCACTCCACTGTGTTTGGTTGGTGGACAACTCTCCCCTTCGATATATCGCCATATCGCCGAGAGCCACGCCTCCCTCGGTACATATCCGTGTTTATCACCGGGGAAAGAACCCTATATTTCCAAAACGTCTCTGTGTAGCTTTTTCAAACAGAGGCCTGCTAAATGTTAAACCTACCTCGCATTGAACTTTAGAACTTGCGCGTCTAGGCGACCGACTTGCGTTGCGGCTGACATGGTTTGTCACGGAACACGGAGTATAGCAATGGGATCCGGGCGAGGCGTGACCCCATCACCGTGTGCCAGAGCTGACGATATCTACAAAGCACCGTCGTAAGCTGCTCTATGTTAGTGCTTATAGCGGCCGGTTGCCACGGAGCTTGGGCCTTACATCCATTGAGATCAGCACCTCGGAAACTACCTGACAAGCTAAACAGGAAGTTATGGCCTAATTCCGTGGACATGAGTATAATATTAGAAAGCACCATCGCAGCGAAGGAATCCTCATCCACTCTCGCTCCTTAAACCCGCTGACGTCCCCGATGCTATACCCGATGCGTGTGTGGCCTTTTGCAGTTATTACAAAGTCGTGGTGGACCTACAAGCCGGACTATCCATTTACCCGGGCGTCGAGCCCCTCGATCTAGGGGTCCCCGCCCCGACTGCCACCAGCGCTAGCCTGAGGGGGGATAACTGCCGTAAGGGGCCGTAAGGGCAGAGAACCAGATGCAAGTAATACTCGGCCCCAGGCTCTATGATCCCGCTAGATTCTGAAGGAGCTGCGTTCCGTACCTTCCTGCTCTGCATAACCGGCAGGCAGCACGGCCACGGCTACTGTCGGGTCGGGGCCGCCGAACTTGACGAAGCGAGTGGCACGCCAGGGTGCCACTCTACGCGCCCGTGTTCGCTAAATCGATAATCGTGAGCTTCGAGTCTACTCATGAAGGATAACGAAACCCGAACGAAGAGGAAGTAGATGACGACGAAGTAGTCCGCGATAAGATGGATCTGATTGACCGACTGGGCATTGCTGGTGAAATTTGGCAGTGAGGCAAGGAGCTCACTCTTCTCCCTACCTATGCGGCTTGCGGCCGGACGCCTGGCTCTCTGTTGTCAGCCGTGTCGTCGATGACCATGACGGGGACCGTGTACGAGTAATGGATGCGAAGGATTGCTCTAGGGCGGCTCGCGGCAGAGTCGAGGCAACCAACCACACCTGTCCTCCGGACAATTGCTGAATGGCGGTTATTTGCAGCCGATCAACAAGAACCCTGCTTTCTATTTCCTTGCTCCGAGTACCAAGTACGGAGTACCTATATTTACTATGGTTAGCCTGTGTTATAGCTAGCCCAGTAGCCCCGTCGGGCCTATTAGGGCTAGCCGTGCCATGATCTTCAGGACTGCATACGCAAAAACAAAAATAAAAAGTGGCTGCAGCGGCCAATCACAGGCGAGAGGGTGAGATCGCAAGTTGGTTTCCTCGGCTTACTCGCGCTCGTAAAGACGCAAACCTAATAATAGTCTCGCAACCCGAAGCTGTCATTCGGCTTCGCCTAATGAATCCGTACTGTCCTTCGCCATGGTTGCCCGCGCGGGCCTCCGACCCAAGCGCAAGCGCCGTCTTCGACAGAGCGGCCCTATTTCTTCGGGCTGGCCTTCATCCCTGTCGTTACTCCCACCATCACCTTGCCCACTACTCCGTAATGCCGACTCCCACGAATGTGCCGCCGACACTAAACCCGAACCCGCCCACCACCTCCTCCGTCTTGTCCGCGCGCTCCGGCGCGACGTTTGTGTCGGGGACGACGGCATCGCTGTATGCGGGCGGCGGAATCTCGTCGGCCGAAGTCATCTCGTTGGTCGAAGTCGATGTTATGTCTGTCGCGCGGTAGAATGCGTGACAAGGTACGAAGGGTAATTACTCGCCGTGTGTGACTTTGCACCAGCGTAAAGTGCCTGACTGCCAGAGATGCTGGCGGACGTCAATACTAATCAGCCAGGGGCTCACGTTATAAAAACTCCCCGGGCCGGTGCACTGATGATGCGTACTAGGCCTCCGTACTCCAGCCCGACCAACACAATACGAAGCATAAGCTGCAGGTGTTCCCCTCCACCCCAACCAACAGCACATTGCCTGACCAAATACGCTGTCCCACGTCGGGGGTGCCGACAGTGCGGCCGAGGTCCATGAGTGCACCCATCCCCCGATGGTTCCAGAGATTCAGGGCACCATGTCGAGCCGGCGCCGAGCTGCATCCACGCGTCGCTAGGTGTGTTTAGCTCTAGCCTCTGCTCAGCTGCCGGCCCTGGTCTCGATGGGGGCAGAGTGGACGAATAAAGGGCACAGGGCGGGGTAGGCCGGGCTGATGGTCATGGGGCGTTGGGACGCTCGGCGCAAAGGACAATACTGTGAATTATACTCCAACATAGACGTACATGTCTCAAGTTCCCTTCCTTGATTGATTATGAAGACGCCAGGCCCGTAGTCGATGCCTACAGAGTCATCATGCCGGCGCCAACGAGCGCCACGACCAAGTACAGGCCAACAGAAAACTCGCCGAGCGTGAATGCGCGAGCCAGAGGAGTTCCCATGACGGCAAAGCCATTCGAGGTAGAGTTCTTGGAAGCGGCCAAGGCGGCGCAGTTACCCTGGTTGGTAGCCGCCTGGATTTTGGCTTGGCCGTTGAAGTCGCAAGCATCCGCAGCCTTGTTGAGGCTCTGGTAATAGGCGTTGAGGACAATGGCAAGCTTGTCTTGATCAGCGCACATGCTGTACGCGCCGTAGACACCCGTGGAACTGTTGCCATTAATACCGCTGCAGAGCTTTACGTCCTTGCCACAGATGAAGTCGAATATGTCGCCGAAGCTGGTAGTCGCGAGGTTGCTCGCCGGAACACACTCGGAGGACTTGACCATGCAGCTGCACACGGACTCGCTGGGGGTCGGGGGCAACACGGAGTTGGCTTCCCAGGTCGAGCCTACCTGCGGACAACTTGCAGGCTTGTTGGTCGGATTGTAGTCGGCCATGCTGACGCCCTCGGGGTCAACCGCCAGGACCTTTTGCTGGAGGGCAGAGAAGTCATTCAACTTGGTAGCCGAGCCGCTGCTGACCTTGACTAGGCCTGGTGGGCATATTAGCATGCCGAGACGTTGCCGTCGGGGTCTTGGACTCTGCACGAGGCTCACCATAATCGTTGACCTCCTCAAAGTACTCGTAGACGATGCCGCCGCTGACAACATTGCTCATATTCGAAGAGTAGAGCGCAGTGGTCTCCTCAAAGGTACGGTCCGCGGCGCCGCTGGGGAGGTTGCACCCGTACTCGGCGAAGAAGACGGGGATGGAATACGTCTGAAAGAATTCGACCAGACGGTTATAGCCCGAGGCCTCGAAATCGCTCGACCCGCACCACGAGTAAATGTTATAGCCAAAGAAGTCGGCGGCCTCGTCTGTCGGGCCGCAGTTGAGGTAGCTTGCAATCTGATTGCGGATGGAAGAATCGTCGTTGGCAGCATAGCCGACGCCCATCCAGCGATACTTCTTATCCTTGATGTACTGCTTCGTGTCTCGAATAGCAGCCTTGACGTAGGCCGTCGCGCCAGTGTTGTTGTTCTGGTTGCTGACTTCATTGCCGGCGAAGAAGCCGAGGACGTTGGGGTACTGGGCCAGAGCATCAACGACCTGCTGGTAGTGCGTGAAAAGATCTACATTCCACTCCGGGTCGTTGCGGTTGATCGACACGCTAGGCTGGCTGAGGTCAGAAATGACATATATGCCAGCATCGTTGAGCAGCTTCATGCAGGCCGAATGGTCGGCAGTAGGGTCGATGGCGTAGGTGCGGATGATGTTGGTGCCAAGCTCGGCGAGGAGAGGTACATCTCGTTGGCAGCTGCTCGCGTCGCTGAGAGGGTCGACGAAGGTGGCATTCGCGGACGCGGCACCGGCCGCCGACGTGTCCTGCTGGTAGGCAACGCCCTTGAGGAAGAACTGGGTCCCGTTCGGGTAGAAGAACTTGGAGCCCTGGAGGGAGAGCCGAGACGCTCGTTAGCCGGGGGATCACGACGGCACCGCGACAACAAAGCGGTAAGGCAAGGGGGCCCATGCCTTCATTTGGATCGATGGCAGGTCAGCGGCGAGGGCGCCGCCTGCCAGGACAAACAGTGCCAATGAGAGTCTGGTCATGGTCATGGTGAGGGGAGCGAAGTTGGACCGGTCAGTCCGGCGATGAATCGACGACTGCGACGAGTTGCGCGCTCAAAATATTCGCCCGGCGCGACTCGTCCCAGGTCCTAGAGGAGAACAGGTAAAAACAGGCGTCGAGAGATGTGAAAGCAAGGCGTTGGACGTGCCCAGTCGGTATTAAAGAGAGTTGTACGAGTATAGCTGCCGAACGAGAGAAGCAGCCAACGTCGACATGGCGATGATGGCGAGAGAAGGGGATGAAAACGTGTGCGCTGCCCCTGAACATGGCTTCTGGGTGATGCCCCAGATGCCGGATTTCCGTCCATCGTCGTCAGCCCAGCCCAGAGATGCCGAAGCCGACGAGGAGTCGCCAATGGCGCGGAGGCACAGGCAGCCTAGTACTGTTTTTGGAGTCGAGCCCATGCAGCCAACGGCACGACGCATCAGTGGACGGACGAGTGGACGGACGGGTAGACATGGCTGTTTTTCTTCAGCATACCAAGTCGGGCCCTCTGTTTCTGTCAAACGGCCAAATGACGAGCACGAGTGATTGAGCGCTGAATTGATGATGCTTGCTTTTGCCTGTGGTGTGTCTGCGTGGTGCCCTGCAGCCCTTGTGCACAAAGTCACGTGCACAGGGCGGAGGCCCCTAATTGGGTGACCCCTTGAAATGGGCACGGCCATGATGCCGCATAGCCGCGAGCCGTACGAAGAACGCGTACGAGTACGAGTGCGCCGCACTTCGCACGCATGTATTAATAGCAACGCGGTTCGACGGTCAAACAGGATTGACCGATCCGAGCTCTTTCGAGCCTGGTGCTCCTGTCTCCCGACGCGCTAAAACATCATCAATCTCCTCGTCCAGAATGCCGAATCCCACCGGATCCGGACCCGGAGCCCAGCCGATTGGCAAGCCGCAAATGGCATCTGTGCTCTCGGGAGTCGGGTGCATGATGCATCTCACCCTGCAACATTCCTGCACGAGCACGTAGATGCCAGCTGAGAGCAAGCAGAGTCGAGTTCGACCAAGAAAGTCGACACTCTACTTCGGCGGAGTTCGGCGGAGTTCGGCGGAGTTGGCGGATATTTGCCTGCGGAGCTGGCGGATATTTGACTGCGGAGTTGCGGGGCCGTTCCGGGACTGGAGGAGGCCGGCAGTCGACGACATCATACCGACGTCTTTTCATGTTCCTCGAGCTGCAACTACATATCTTGCCTCCCAGACCCCGATTGGTACCTTTACACGGCGAACTTCGCGCACATTACATTTCCACAGCCATGGCCAAGCACATGAGAGCATGGCAATGCGTTCGCCACGGCAACATCGCCTCGGGCCTGAAGCTCAACGACAAGGCGTCCCGACCGTCCGCGCAATCCCTCAAGGCCAATGAGATCCTCATCAAAGTCGTGAGCGCGACCCTCAACCCGGCCGACTACAAACTTCCCGAGATGGGCATCATGGCCCGCGGCATTGTCTCGTTCCCCAAGACCATCGGCATGGACCTCGGCGGCCAGGTCGCCGCCGTCGGCAAGGGCGTCACAGACGTAAAGATTGGCGACAGCGTGCTATCCCGCCTGGATCCCCTCAAGGCTCCGGGATCGCTCTCGGAATACGTCGTCGCACCTCGTGAAGGCTACGCTCCCGTCTCCAAGGACACCGACCTCGACTGGGCCGCTGGCGTAGGGACGGGTGGCCTGACGGCGTACCAGAGCATCAAGCCGTACGTCAAGCCGGGAGACAAGATATTCATCAACGGCGGATCCGGCGGAACGGGCACGTTCGGCATACAGATCGGCAAGCTCTTGGGGTGCCATGTGACGGTGTCTTGCTCGACGGCTAAGGCGGCGCTCTGCAAGGACCTCGGCGCCGACCAAGTCATCGACTACAAGACCACGGACGTGCTGGAGGCGTTGAGCAAGGAAGGACCAGTGTACAACCTCTTCATCGACAACATCGGCACCTCGTTCCGCCGTCTCCACGCCTCATCGTCCGCCTTTCTCGCCCCAGAGGCGCCCTTCGTACTGATCGGCGGCGGCATGACATTGACCACCGTCGTGCAAGTCTCGAGCGTACTGCTTCTACCGAGGATGCTGGGAGGCGGCAAGAACAAGTTCATGATGCATGCTACCAGAAGCAGCCGCGAAGACCTGTCGCAGCTTGCACAGTGGCTGGTGGAAGGGAAGCTCAGAACGGCGGTGGAATCGACCTATGAGTTTGCCGATGTGTTGAAGGCATATGAGCATCTCAAGAAGGGGTCTGCCGCCGGCAAGGTTGTGGTGCACGTGGCGCCCAAGACTTGACGAAATCATGGAAGGCTTGTCGTTGGAATGCTGCCGAGGGCGATGGAATCTGTCAAAGGCGCGCTGCCTTTTGGGCCGTCGAACATTCACACAACAGACGATGATTATGTTTGCAGTGCAATTGATGCTTGATTGAATTGATCGTCATGCGCCGGTTGATCAAAATTGATCAACTTGGTGGGTGAAGGCTCTGCAAACCCTGAAATCAGTGTCTGTACGTATGCAGCTGTTCAAGCTGTTGTGCAGCTGTTCACAGAATCAGTCGCTGTGTTGCCATAGGGCAGAATACCCTGCTTCAAAGACGGTGCCGGTGCCTCTTTGGCCCCCGTGACTTGGGTCGCTGTCGAAACGGCCACTAATTGGCGATGATGATGACGAGGTTGGTTGCACAGGCAAATTCAAGTCGAAACCTAAAGTCGCGCGTAGCATTTTCTGGAAAGTTTGTTGTAGGCCCGGTTCATGCAAAAGAAGGTCCGTCAGAATCAGCCCAAAAATATACTATTAGTTCAGGGTTCTTGGGGAGGGGGGGTGTTGATTCAGAGGGGTTAGAAATAGAGAGACAGCGATTACGAAGTACATCAAAGGCCGATTCATCACAATTTCAAGTCTCCACCTGAGGCTCTGCAGCCACTGGTAGAAGCTGATGGGTCAAATATCTGTAATCCGTTGCCTTGACGTCAAGATCCTCATCCTGCGCTGCCGCCACCTTGACGACTGGCCGAGTTCCCTGATTGGAAAAGGCCCGATGTGAACCTCCCTGGTGCGAAGCGCAGATGCAATGTTGCCTAATATGTGTGAGGGATTTGGGAAACCTGTTTCTCAGCAAAAGCTGAACCTACCCATACGAATAATCAGATGCAAGAGGGCAGTGTTCCAGACTGTCGTCGACAGGCTCACTACTCGCGCGCTCTTTCTCGGCAGCAAATTAGCGTTGGGTGAGCAGGTAATATTGAAAGCCACGCGGCTGGGATGTTTTCTGAATCCTTGCCGCTGCAGGGCAGCGTCATCGACGTTGCGTAACGTATCTATCTCAGCAGTCAGCTCGGCTGTGGTTCCCGAGGGGCCAAGTACCCCTGCTACTTGTATATATCCATGCATATGACATATTTTAACCCCAGTCTTTCCAAAAAAAAATTGCAGTTTTTACCCGAGGAGAGGTTGCCTTGGGATCTGAGGGGAAGCCGTACAATGTTCCGCCAGGACTTGGGAGAACTCGAAGGGTCTGAATTCAGAATTCAATCCTGCCTGTTGACTATGACCGGCTGTTCTCTCCTGGGCATCTCTGACAAATGCCTGACTAGAATGATATGGCTAGATTGAGACTAGGAGGGGCAAAGTAAGCGTCGCTCACCGGTCTCGCATAAGGTCCATACGTTACCGCAATGACAGCCATGTGGAACACACCGGACGCTACCCCCATGGCGGCATGTGTCCAGCGTCCGGATAGCCTGTCCTCTGGTCTCGGACATTCGGCTTAAGAGCACCGAGCCCGCATCGTGCCTACGTCACTGCTCCGCCTCACGACATGGCATGCTGGCGCGGCTGGTGGATGCGGCCCACCAGCGTCATCAGCGCCGCTTACCTGGATTATTATAAATCTGTGTTTGCTGGGTCGGACCAGATCCACACCTATCAAGTCAGACAAACGCATCCTTGTGAGGAGATGGAATGACATCCCCTAGTTTCACCGACACGGCCTGCCAAATGGCAACTATTGATGAGCCTCAGCACCGCGTCATCTATTCCAGCATCAACTCTCCTCTATGAACGCAAGGCTGCTTTGCCGCCAAGGCGGTAGCTGTTGCCTATGGTTGGATGAGAGATTCTGACGGAACTCTAAACACTTTCAAACCCCGGTCTCCCCTTGCCCTAGAGTCCGCTTTCCAACAACAACAAAGTTCACTCCCTAACCAGAAGCTTTCCGAGAAATCCTCTCTCACTGTCAGAATAGCATTCCGTATTTAGCGGCAATGTCCGAAACAGTCGGCGCAGCTCGGAGGAGTGACGCAGGTAGTGCACCCGGAAGGGCACGGGATCCCCAAGAAACCGCCGCAGGTCTCACCGCCACAGGTCTCCTTCGAGGAGGCCAACTCGTTCGATTCGGCGTCGTCGTGATCCGGCGCGGCATGGGCAATGGTAAGAGCAGCATAACACAGTGCCATTTCTGTTAGGATGGTCTTGACGAGCATGATGGGGTCTGGCGGCAACGGCAAAATCGCCTCCAGAGTCTACGTCGACCAGGAAACGTGCCTGCGGGGGCCAGTCATGTGCATGGCGGCCGGAAGATCGATTATCCACTAGTTGCGTGCCCGTCGAGCTATATTAATTCGATTCCGTTTTCTAGTTATTCTCTCTCCCTTTTATCAGCCGTTTGATCAGCCCTTTTGCCATTAGAAAAAGGTTCGTCATCATATCCATGTCGGGGATCGGCTCCATTACACCGGCGGACTCGGTTGCAGCCGCAATCCATGACGGCAAGACGCACCTGCTCTTGGCCGCGAGGTGGGGGATTCACATGCGGATTATCTTACAGGCATCTGACACGAGAAGCAGCGGTTCCGTCGCTACTATCAAATTGCCCCTTATCATCTCAGCGCTACAGAGTCACAGAAACCTCTCGATTCGCGTCATCCTCACGAAATCTGCAGCCCACTTTCTCAATGGCCAGTCTTCGGAGCAACCTACGGTCGCGGCCCTAGCCTCACATCCTGCCGTTGACGCCGTTTATCAAGATCACGATGAGATGGCAGAATCCTGGACGCGAGGCTCGGGGATTCTACACATC
>NRSZ01001147.1:0-21191 GCA_002901185.1 Tolypocladium capitatum | reverse complement strand
AAGGGGGTCGGCCTATCGGGCCGACCGTGATTTCGGGTGCGGCTGAAATAGCATATTAGTCGGGAAGAGGAGGTATGGATGTTGGACTGGGGACCTTGGCGCCGCTCCCAAGCCCCGGCCAACATCCACCACCATCATATACTCGTAGACGTCCGTTGCATCCTCTCTCCCGCGTTGTGGCCCTGACATCTATTGTTTGCGTTGCATTCCTCTGCAACTCAACTCTTTCAGAGACTCCACCTATCGCAAGGGACTATATTTGGCCGAATAAGTACAGATAAGAACTGGTAAGTCAAACAAGGTTTCTTCCGAAGTGCAGTCATTGACAGCATGCATAACGCTGTTTTCATTCGGATTTTCTACCGGATTAACTTAAACAAACACAATAAGGACGGCGGTCAGAAGAAATGTAGGAACAGAAAATCACAAGACGTTGACAACGCCGGAGCGCCGACGTCTGCGTCCAGCTACCAGCTCCCTGGAAGATTCAGCTCGACACCAATCCTCGGGATGGCCCAAACACTATATCGAACGGGAAAGTCTGCTCGTCTTCACCCCGAATTTGGGGAGATGGGATCGCTGCACAGCCCATGGGACACAGATATTATGCGGGACGCACGAAAGAGAAAGCGTGTTTCCTCGAAAGAAAATGCGCCGAGCGAATTGTCGCAGGTAAGAGCGCAGCCGCGCCAGCGTTTGACGGAGCAGCTGGGTTGGATTTTACTCGAACAAGGACCCATGTGCGACCGGAAAACACGTCGTTAATCTCCTGTCAGCTGGATTCCAGGGCAACGTGGATTCAGATATTAGCCCGGAAGCGCTTGTATTCTTTGTGGCTGCCGACTCTGGTTATGCTACCGTTGTCACATTGCATTTTGGATACCGGTAATGCTGATTCCGATTCGAAGGATGTCGCGCTTTTTATATCTGCCGGGAATGGCCCTGAAGCCGTCAGAGAGCTTCTACTGCGTATGAGCCACGCAAATGCCAACCGGAAGGATGAGCACGAGCGAAAGCTGCTCTTTCTAGCTGCTACGATGGTCCATGATGCCGTTGTTAAGCTAATATCGAAATCCTTAATTAAGTGATCAATTGACCCGAAGAGACCTATGCGTGCAATCGAGTGTTGCGCTAAACTGTGGTGTTCCTTCGGACCTCACGTTTTGCTCCATCAAAATATCTAACACCCTTACTTCGTAGCACTGCCCCTATCGCGGGGTAGTCCGTCTTCCCTGTCAAAATTCGAACAGGGATTCTACTATTCAATAACCTTCCGGAGCGCGATACGAAGTATACAGCCCTTAATTGAGAATTTCGTAAGTAGGGTGGTTGTCTCGGATCAATATTTGTCAAGTTATAAGGAGGATTATGCTGTGCACGAGGTGTGGCGTCACATTTTTTAGTGCGACAATATTCAAGGGGCAAACTCCCTCTGGCGATCGCCTTGCTTAAATAGCGTCGAATGTCCCCGCCCCTAGCTTTGACATACCAGACACGCTATTTTATTTCCTACACCCATATCGAACACATGAATACAATCGGCACATACGCGTAAACTCACGGTGCGGAGCCTGTGGCTTCCGCTTCGACCCCGGTGATCCTGTTTACGCATGTGAGTCGCGTCATTTTTTCTTCGATATTGGTCATGGCTGATGCTCTCTACAGTTTCAATCGCCGCCTTCGGAAGACTGAGCTTTCCCGAATCCGGGTACTGTGGCAATGATCATGACTTTCCATGGACGTTCTGCCGCCTATTGCAAATACTGTCGTTCATCCCCAGATAGTGGCATAGCTCATAAGTAGTGCCTGAGAGTCTTCCTGTCCGCCTTCAGTGAGGGGCTGCGATCTCTATGGCTCGCGGCGACAAGGAACAGTCCTTGGCAAGGTGCTCTCCCACTCGACGTGGAACCCTCTGTCAGGTTTAAAAATGTCAAAGGGATGCTGAACGATATGCTGCACGTGTTGGCATTGACTCTAGAGCTTCAATCAATGATCTGGGAGTTTTGCTCGCCGAGCCGTCTCTTGGCCTACAGTGCGGTCCTGGACCTTGGTGAGATGGCCGCATCGGAGCATCGCGGACAGCTTTCCATCCCTCTCCTCGACATTGAGTCATGGTCTCGCGGCGGTGAGGTGCAACGTCATTCTGGCGCTGTGAACCCCATGATCCGTCTGACTTTTGACTGGCATGGCCTTCAGCGCATCGAGAGGCTGGGCAAGCCGGAATCACGGCATGGCATGGGTTCTGACTTCAACGCATTCGTGCTTGAAGGAATTGAGCGATTTGCTGGCGTTGTCGTAGACTTCCAGGTTTGTCTTGATGAATATTATTTCAAACTTCTACTGATTATTCAAGCTTGGTCTGGCCCGTTTGCGCCTACCTGTCGGCGACACACACAGGTTTCGCATTTGGGATACGCCATGTCCACCTCCTCCTGATCGCTGCTTCAGCAATCCGCCCTCGTCATGCCATCTCGGTACAATAGAGCTCTGTGGTTGCACGGGTTTCACATTCTTTATGTCGAGGAGCTCATTATACGCCGTGCATCCTCACTCATGGCACCGCCCAGAGTACCTTCGAAGCACTGCCAACAGCACAACGTACAAACGTCTCCTGGCTTTATGTTCCAATAGTAGGAGAGGTTACAAAAATTTTCTACAGTATAGTACCAAAGCGGACCGGCGACTGCACCAGGTCTCAGAGTTTTATTGTAAGACTCAAGACAACCAGCACCGTTTCGCCTACTGACCGGCCGCAGTTGAGCACCACAAATGGCGAGGAAGTCTTTATTGGACATATGCCTGGAGGCGTCTACGCGACGATCGATAAGCCCTCCGCACTCATACACGATAAGCCGGACAACTTGCCAATCGCCTTTGTCGGGGCTTACTCAGACATTGGCAACAAACCACATGTCGCCACCCTTCCCAGCGACCATTCGCCATCGACAGTCATTGGCCCTTCCTCCTGCTCAGCTTCCCTTCAAGGCGTTTCAAGTATCCAAATTTACTCCGCTGCAGGATCGACGATCTGCCGTGGCATTCTCATCATATATGAGACCGGGGGGGCGATGCGCTCTAGGACAATGCAAACTTGGAATCGATTCAGCCCAGGAATATTCATCACCTACGCACCTTTGTTTCACGAACGCCACAGGGAAACAGTCTCACACGCCAGACGAGTGCGGGGGCGTTACAGTGCTATGCACCACCTCCACGCGGCCTCATAAGCACGGCGGGCCTTGCTGGACGTGCTGCGACATGAGCGGATTTGTACGTTTCACCTGGGGGGATGAGGATCTAGAACAAGTTGAGAGTAAAGAAGTTATGTCACATACAACGGCTGGATAGTAATGAATAAGTGCACCGTTTTCAAACTTGGCTATCAAAACAAAAAAGGGCCTGCCTTTTACGAAGTGGTTGTGTGATTCTAGTCCCCAGGAGGTGTTGTGTAGCCCCCTCCGGTATGGGCCTGAGTGTGCCAGGTGTTGAACCTTATTTCATCGCACTCCTAGGAAATCAACTGTGCCTGCCATGCGGATATTCCACTGTCCATGTATTCCTTTTCGCTGGCAGTATGGATCTACCAGTGACCCTGAAGCATCGGCAACATGCTTCAGCAGGAGCCCGATGTATGCGGTGATGACTAACAGCATAGTTTTATGCGACTGTATTGGCGTCGATGTAAATTTGCATGAACGTTCTAGGGTCTGGCTGAGCAATCTCTTTCACCTTCTAGAATGCCCAGAGGAACCACCGAGCAATATTTAATGTGCTGTTGATAGGGTCATCCATTACTGTGACTAGCGTTCGCGTAGACTTCGGCGTGCGTGTTCGTTGATAGCACGGATGGATCTGCTGCAAAGTGTGTTGTCGGCAAGGGGTCGGATAGAACGCACTGCAAGTAAGGTGGATACAGTCAAAGGCTAGTTGTGGTATAGGATCGGAGAGGAGGCTATCCATCATTATTCCTTCAACCCCAGAATGCGAACTCGGTGGCAACGTTTGTCCGTCCTGACCCTTCTTGGGCTCTACATTTTGAAACATTGGCGTGTGAGGCTGTGAGTGGACGGTATCGGGCTGTTCCCCTTTGCCCAGCAATATGTTCCTGCGGCAGCTGCTTGTACATTGGAAGGCTCCCCTTATACGTTAACAACCAGCGATTAGTGTGAATACGATGCAAGACAATTGAAAACCGAGGTGCTCTTGCATGAGCCATGTTCTCGGCCGCGTTCAGGCGCCGATCCATGGGTGAACCGTAGCGCCTGATATTGGTGGTCGAGCGGGGCTGCACGTGATAACCCTTGATGACGGCAAAACAACACACCTGCCGCAAGTGGCCTGAAGTGAGTTATATTTTGGCCCTCAGTTGGATACATGTCGTGGTTCTCAGTATTGAGGCGAATCAGTCTCCCTTGGTCTTCTCAGGTCTCAATCACCATTACAGCGAGTCGGGGCTTCGCATCGGTCAACATGACGAACCGCGATCCCACCACGCTGTCCAACTACGGCGCGTGGCGCACCAAGCACACGACGGTCAACTTCAAGCTAGACTTTGAGGAGAAATGTCTCAAGGGCTCCGTCCTTCTGCGGCTGGAGAGCCAGACTGAAAATGAGAGTAAAGAGGTCATTCTGGACACGAGATTCGTCGACGTCTCGTCCGTCAGCGTCAACGCAAAGGAATCGAAGTGGGAGCTGAAGCCGCACTCCGCCCCCTTTGGAGCGCCATTGCACATCTCACTCCCCGATGGCGCTTCCATTGGCAAGGTCGTCGACGTTGTCATCGAGCTGCAGACGACGGACGAGTGCACGGCGCTGCAATGGCTCACCCCCGCTCAGACCTCGAACAACAAATATCCCTATATGTTCTCGCAATGCCAGGCCATCAACGCCCGGTCAATCTTCCCGTGCCAGGATACCCCGGACGTCAAGTCGACCTTTACCTTCAAACTCACTTCCAAGCTCCCCGTGGTTGCCTCTGGCGTCCCCGTCGGCGACCATACCGCGACCCCAGGCGTGGAGAAGCTCTATGAGTTTGAGCAAAAGATCCCCATTCCCTCTTACCTGTTTGCTGTCTCCTCGGGAGACATTATCACCGCTCCCATCGGGCCCCGCAGCGTCGTCGCAACTGGCCCGAATGAGCTCGAGGACTGCAAGTGGGAGCTGGAACGGGACATGGAAAAGTTCATGAACATTGCCGAAAAGCTCATCTTCCCTTACAAGTGGGGGGAGTATAATGTCTTAATTCTCCCCCCTAGCTTCCCCTACGGAGGTCAGTTTCGCTATGATAAGATCTGACGAAACTTGCTAACAGCCGTTGTAGGCATGGAGAACCCGGTCTACACCTTTGCGACCCCGACGATCATCAGCAGGGACCGTCAGAATGTCGACGTTATTGCCCATGAGCTGAGCCATAGCTGGAGTGGAAACCTGGTCTCCAACGCTAGCTGGGAGCATTTGTAGGTTGCCCAAACGCTGCGCCAGGGGCGGCATATCAGACTGACAGAAGGTGTAGCTGGTTGAACGAGGGCTGGACCGTGTACCTGGAGCGCCGAATCCAGGCCGCTATCCACGGCGAGCCCGAGTTTGACTTCTCCTCTATCCTTGGCTGGAAGGGCCTCGGTACGTGCGCATTGATACGTTGCTCAAGGCATTCCCGCTGATGTCAACCAGAGGACGCTGTTTCGCTGTTCGGAAAGGACCACGAGTACACCAAGTTAATCATCAGCCATGACAACGTAGACCCCGAGGATGTCTACAGCCAGGTTTCTTACGAAAAGGGCTTCCACTTCATCTACTACCTGGACCGGTTGGTCGGCCGTGAGAACTTTGACAAGTTCATCCCTCACTACTTCACCAAGTGGTCAGGCAGGTCTCTGGACTCCTTTGAGTTCCGGGACACGTTCATGGACTTTTTCAACGGCCTCGGCGACGAGGGTCTCAAGAGCAAGGTCGCTACTATTGACTGGGAGGCCAGATTCTACACTCCTGGTCTGCCGCCGAAGCCTGACTTTGACACAACGCTGGTGACCATGTGCTACGACCTGGCAGAGAAGTGGAAGGATGATGTAAGTTCGTCATCGCGTAGCACTCGAGTAATTATACATCTGCTGACGCGATCACAGTCCTTTGAGCCAAATGCCAAGGACGTCGAGTCCTTTACCGCCAACCAGAAGCTCGTCTTCCTCGACAAGGTGTCAGAGGCTGAGCCACTGAGCGCAGAGCGGGCCCAGCTCATGGGCAAGGTGTACGACTTTATCTCGTCTAAGAATGCCGAGCTCAAGACCTCGTACTACCTCGTTGCCCTGAAGGCCAACGACCCGACCTGCTTCGACGGAGCCGCCGAGCTCCTCGGCCTTGTTGGTCGGATGAAGTTCGTCCGGCCTCTCTTCCGCGCGCTGTTCAAGGTGGATACGAAGCTGGCACTGGATACGTTTGCGACGAACAGGGACTTTTACCACCCCATCTGCCGGGGAATGGTGCAAAAGGACTTGGGCCTCCAGGACTAGTTCCACGTCGGCAAGCAGCCACGTAGCCAAGTATATAGACCTACGCCCATCCTACTCCAGCCACGATGAGGCACCCATGCTTTCCGCCCACGATTGATTCTCTGCGCGCTCAAACTTTCGTACAGAGTGGACGTCTTTTGCGCCAAAGTTGCCGTACAAATGCGGAAATCCGCCCTCCCACTTGATCGGATCCGCAAACTTGGCAAGCTCAAATTTGATCAGCCACAACCTGGAGACAGTGGTGAAAAATCTGTCGGCTGTGGTAGGCACCTGTTTTGCGTCAGCTTGAACATTCTTCGTGTGTTGCAACAAGTCTTACCTGCGTGCCCGTGCTGAGGTGGATAAAGCCGTCGTTTTTGTCCAGGTCGGAGAGGGGATATTCGTCCGGAATTAGCTCTGGCAGATGCGACGGCACGATCTTGTATACATATGTTGGTGAGGGATTTGGCTCCATGCTTGTAATCAAACGATAGGCCACCAATTCCAATTATTGTGTTCTGATGTGCTAATTGTCCGGAAACTGGGAGGTTGTGGAGGTGGTGGTGTTTAGGGTAGGTTCTGATGGCTAGTGCGGATACGAGAAATTGTGGGCTTACCGCATCTCCAGCCAGCTCCGCACGGGAGGTCCACCTTCCCACCTCTCAACAGCTCACCTGTCGCGCCCTCAAATTCAGCGACGGCGACATGACGGAATACCACAAAGCCTTATAATAACGCCATCCCAAGGTTAATGTCGCGAGGGCCAGTCCCCTCGCAGCTCTGCCTGCTGTGGTCATTGCCTGACCGTCCAGTGGGCGAAAAGGTCCGATTCTTGGGATGGTACGTCCATGGGCGGCTCATGCAATGCTTCTACTGGAGCAGCCCTAGGATTTTGGGCCGAGAATCTGCGCAGTGTGCTGACTGCTCTGCAGTGTCACCTCATATTCCACAGCATCGGCTTCGCTGATGGTTGGTCATCGGCATCCCAGAGGAACTAATGTCGTGGTGTCGGTCAACGTCGAGCTGATGCTTGAAATGCTCCGATCCGAGCTGACGCGTATCGGCGAATGGGTAAACGTCATTGGATACGTGACCGCCAGACCGGAGGATCCAGCTGCCATGTTCGGGGGTGAGGATGTCCCATCGGCATACATCCAGGCGCTGCTAATCTGGCCGACGGGACCCTTGGACATTCAACAATATGAGAAGAGCTTCGAGGAAGGACCAAGCCCCACGACCTGAAGCATCACCCGTATAGAAGAGGGTGGCATTGTGGAACGGGCAATGGCACGGTGACACCGCTGGCATTCTGAGGGTTGGCTGTACAGACGCACTGGCCGAATCACGAATGCCACCAACTGCAAGTGGACTCACCAGAAACACCAATCGGGACATAAACCTCGCCATGGGGAGGTTTGTTTATATACCGCAGCCCCCCCACATGCCCTGCTCTTTGAGCCGGCGTGCATATCCAAGTGCAGTCACATGTCATTGGAGGCAGGCTATCCATTGGGTTGAAACATTGCCACATGGCAGCACGGATTCCCGCGGCCCAAAAGCGTTGCCTCTCACAGCGGGAAAATATTGGGATTGCTGTGTATCTGATTCGCCTACATTCTGTTGGCACGACCTCAAAGCTCTCAACGTCTAGTCTTTTCATGTGACGAACTGGCTGCGTAACACGTTCCGTCTCTGCCAACGGTCAGGAACATGATGCTTGCTGCAGACTCCGTCTCTTGAGCGAATTATTCCCGAGATCGAGCGTCGGACTTTCCTGGTCATCATTAGACCCCAGCTCGCCGACGGTCGTTGTGCTGTCGCGGGTTGCCCCCTCTGCTGGTCCCCTTGCTGAATCCGCGAGAAACAGTTCTTGGCTGGTGCAGCGGTCTCTTGAGTGTCTTTGACGGATTCTCCTGGATCTTGGCTGCTACCTGGCCATCCCACAGATCCTTGGACTTTCGACATATATCGTCAATTTGCTCCTAAAGAAGCAAGGAGTTTCTGTCAATCGGAAAGTGGATGATCGTCTGCAGAAATGCTAGAGCTCACATCGGTCAGGCAAGCGCCCGGTGTTGAAATGAGGAACCCATCCTCTCCCTGGATACTCATGGTTATCAGCAAGGACCAGCCCTGCGGAATCAAGGCCTGGGATGGATACCTCGAGGGTGTATGGCCTAACCGTTGCTTGAGGCCCAAGGTGGTACTGGAGCTCCTGAGTGATGACCTTCTTGTGGATATCCAAATGGGGTATCCAGTATCGGTTCATTGACGACGACATGGCGACGACCTTCAGATCTTGGAGAGGGTTGATCCGCGCAGGGAAAAACGCGCAGTGCAGTCCAGCTCCCTCTACCCGGAAGGAGATGGGAAGGGGGCGACCCAGGCCCGCATTTATGGCAAATGTTGGTGCCGGGGAAGCGGGATGATCTGAAATTCCATTCCAGGCTCATGCCGTCGTACAGACAAGTACCAAAGGGCAGCGTCCTGCAGTCCAATCATAACACCAGGCGCTCACCTGCCCTACCCCCGGCCACGACGACAACCACCGAGGCGTGTCATATTTGGTGATGTACAATGCTGGTATGCAAAGAAGGGTCCTGATGCGTGCAAACATATCCGCGGGCTCCTCTACCAAAGAGCCCTGTCACGAACAGCGAGACGAGTCCCGAGCCAAAGTGAGGCGAACACGTCACGGCAGCGGGCCGATCATTGGTAGGCAGCCTCACCCGTGTGACCGATACCAATATAGGCGTGCGTAAATGGCAATCAGTTGCAATAGACCGTGAAGTTTGCCGCTGCCTGCACGCATAAGCATGCACTGATATCGAGCGGTGCTGGACACCACTCAAGGATAGTTTAAGCGCCTGCATACTGTCAGAAATCACCCCAGATGCGGAGATGATGGAGATGAGGAGAACCCTATCCGGGTAAATTCGGACTGGCCTGTTTGCTCAATCCATTCGCTCCTTGCCCGCTCGGGGTCGTCATGTTTATTATTAGTCAGGTTGGGCTCTGAGGCCCAACGCGTATACTCTGCATCTGCTATGCTGTCCTGGATGGACAGTTTGCAGCAGCCCGCTGCGATGTGCTTAAATAAAAATAAATGGCCTTGCCTGTATTCTACGGTGGTGAATCTTGTTACGAGCGTCTGTGAACCAATGCAGTTGTCACACGAGCAGCCGACGTCTGCTACCATCTCCCACGAAGACTCGGCGCATCGAGCACGCGTAACGGTTAAATGTGAGCTTTACACGTTATATGACCACCGTTGCCAGCCTCGGCCGATTTCACATGCCGACACGCGCCGGCTCCGCATGAAGCGAAACCCACGGTACGCCTGCGCATCAGGGCTGCGGATCGGTTGCCCAGTAGGGCTGGGGACTCACCATGGGGACAGCAGAGCTTCCCAAGGCATACTCGGCGAGGTATTTCCGCCTCTACCACCTCGACGTGAACCTTGCTCGCGTCTGTTATTTATTTATAGCTGGCGTCGTCCGTGACCAGTCGCCTGCCCCTCCATGGCCGTCGCCACTCAGCACGGATAATCTACGGATCGTCCAACTGCCATGTGCCTGATGGCACGTGAGCGCCCAATCAGATCCAGCCAGTGAGCGGCGCAGCAGCCACAAGGCGAGGTGTATCGTATCAGGGATCAGCGCGACCGCGTCTTCGCATCCCTCAGCTACCAAGTACGGAGCCACGACATTCCCGCGCCTTTCCAACTATTCAACGACCGCCAGCATCGGCGACTGCGCTCTCTCAGGCGACCATCGCCAGCTTGGAACCGCGCGACGCGCTGCTGCAACCGCCCCGCGACGTGCCTCGGACAAAGCCCTCGGTGTCATCATCCTGCGGCAACGCCAGCCGGTGTTTCTGCGAGGGGGGACAACGGAGAGCATGATCGGGGCTCCTTGACGGTCGTTTGGATCCGGGAATACATGCGACTGCCCCCGAGACTCGGCGGATCTACTGCGCGCGACTCGGACCCTGAGGCGTAACTGCCAGCTCGGGCGCATTGCCTGCAGGGACGCTTGGGATTCAAGGGTGCCAGCTTGGGTCCCTGCAGAAGTTTTAGCAGCCATGGCGCCCGCGGGCGGCGGCAACATCAAGGTGGTGGTGAGGGTGCGGCCGTTCAATGGAAGAGGTATGACCGGTGCTCCCCAGGGCATCCCCACCTTGCCCCCGTGGCCGTTTGGGGGAACCGGTGGCTCTGACTGACTCTCGGCTAGAAATCGATCGCGGATCAAGATGCATCGTCAGCATGAAGGAGAACCAGACGGTCATCTCACCACCCGAAGGGCACGGGAGCAAGGCAACCAAGGACGGGGGAGCCAAGACGTTCGCCTTCGACAGGTCATACTGGTCCTTCAACAAGGACGACCCGAGCTATGCCGGCCAATCCAACCTGTTTGACGACCTGGGGAGACCGTTATTGGATAATGCGTTCCAGGGGTACAACAACTGTATCTTCGCGTACGGCCAGACCGGCTCTGGAAAGTCGTACTCCATGATGGGCTACGGCAAGGAGGTCGGCATTATTCCCAACATCTGCCAGGACATGTTCAACCGAATCGAATCGATCCAGCAGAGCGACACCAGCACCAAGTGCACGGTTGAAGTCTCCTATTTAGAAATCTACAATGAGCGCGTTCGCGACCTGCTCAACCCGGCCACCAAAGGCAACCTCAAGGTGCGAGAGCATCCGTCTACGGGCCCCTACGTCGAGGATCTCGCGAAACTGGTTGTCGGGAGCTTCCAGGAGATCGAGCACTTGATGGACGAAGGAAACAAGGCTCGAACGGTGGCGGCGACCAACATGAACGAAACCTCGAGTCGGAGTCACGCCGTCTTCACCCTCATGCTCACACAAAAGAGGCACGATGCCGAGACGAAGATGGAGATGGAAAAGGTTGCCAAGATCAGCTTGGTAGATTTAGCTGGCTCCGAGAGAGCGACGTCCACCGGAGCGACCGGGGCCAGATTGAAGGAGGGCGCCGAAATCAACCGATCTCTCTCGACGCTCGGACGTGTCATTGCAGCATTGGCCGATCTATCTACCACGAAGAAGAAAAAGGGCACCAGTCAAGTACCATATCGAGACAGTGTCCTGACATGGCTGCTCAAGGACTCTCTCGGCGGCAACAGCATGACGGCCATGATTGCGGCCATCAGTCCTGCCGACATCAACTACGACGAAACGCTCAGTACGCTGCGATACGCCGACTCTGCAAAGCGCATCAAGAACCATGCCGTCATCAACGAGGACGCCAATGCTCGCATGATAAGAGAGTTGAAGGAGGAGCTCGCGCTCCTGAGAAGCAAGCTTGGCGGTGGTGTCGTGGGTGGCACCGCCGGCGCCCCGGTTCCTGCGGATGAAGTCTACGCTGATGGCACACCTCTGGAACAGCAAATGGTCAGCATCACCAACGCCGACGGAACAGTTAAGAAGGTCTCGAAGGCCGACATCGCCGAGCAGCTGAGCCAGAGCGAAAAGCTGCTCACTGATCTGAACCAAACCTGGGAGCAGAAGCTGCAGAAGACCGAGGAGATCCACAAGGAGCGTGAAGCAGCCTTGGAGGAACTGGGCATCAGCATCGAAAAGGGCTTCATAGGCCTACACACGCCCAAGAAGATGCCCCATCTGGTCAACCTGTCGGATGACCCGCTCCTCGCCGAGTGCCTGGTTTACAACCTCAAGCCTGGAACGACTACAGTGGGCAACGTGGACACCAATGCCGACCATCAAGCAAACATCCGCCTCAACGGAACGAGGATTTTGCATGATCACTGCACTTTCGACAATGCAGCCGACGGCACGGTCACTGTGATTCCCAGCGGTGGTGCGTCGGTCATGGTCAACGGCAAGCGAATCACGGAACCGAAACAGCTCCACTCCGGCTACCGAGTGATTCTGGGAGACTTTCACATCTTCAGGTTCAACCATCCCATGGAAGCGCGAGCGGAAAGAGCCGAAGTGGGACAGAGCTTGCTGCGGCAGTCTATAACGGCCAGCCAGCTGCAGGCCTTGGACCGAACATCTCCTAGCCCCTCGCCCAGACCGGGTCACGACCGGTCAATCAGCAAAGTCTCAGACGCTGGCGACTCTCGACCAGAATCACCGGCCTCCTTCCTCCGAACCGGTCGAGACTCTGACTGGTCCCTGGCTCGGCGGGAGGCTGCTGGCGCAATCCTCGGATCCGACCAGAACTTTGGCAGTCTAACGGACGAGGAACTGAATGCTTTGTTCGAGGAGGTCCAGAGGGCTCGTGCCGAACGTGTCAATGGCCGAGAAGACGGAGACGACTCGGAATCGGTCACGTCCTACCAGCTCCGCGAAAAGTACATGTCGACCGGGACGATCGACAACTTCTCACTCGACACCGCCCTCACCATGCCGTCGACGCCGAAACATGGCGAGGCCGAGGACAGGCTGAAGGAGGCTCGAGAAGAAATGCAAAACCAGCTCGAGAGGCAAAAGGAGGAGTTCCAAGAGCAGCTCAAGAACGCCGAGGCCGCCAATGTGGAGGTGGAGGAGATCAGGAAGGAGAAGGCCAAGATGGAGACTGCGCTCAAGGAGCTCAAGGAGGACATGCAGAATCAACTTGTCATCCAACGCAGGCAGTTTGAGGAAAAGATTGAGAAGATGGACCCCTTGAAGCGACCGAGGCCGAACCCAAGGCTCTCCGAAGAGGAGATGGAACGCGCCAGGACCACCATCAAGGTGTGGCGGAGCCGCCACTTCGTCAAGATGGCCGAATCAGTCCTCCAAAACGCGGCCATCTTGAAGGAGGCGCAGATCATGAGCAACGAACTCGACGAGAGCGTTGTGTTTCAGTTCACCGTCGTGGACGTCGGACATGCGCTCTGCTCCTCGTATGACATGGTACTCAACGGCCTGACTGGCGAAGGAGAGGACGCCGCATTGGAGGAGGCACAGAAGCCCTGCATCGGAATCCGCGTTGTCGACTACAAGAACAGCGTGGTCCGCCTGTGGAGCCTCGACAAGCTGCACGACCGAGTGCGGCAGATGCGGCAGATGCACCAATATCTCGATCAACCAGAGTACGCCCAGCACCTGAGCCTCGACAACCCGTTTGTCGAAACGTGCATGCCATCGTACACGCTGGTTGGTGAAGCCGACGTCCCCCTGAAGGCCGTCTTTGAGAGTCGGGTCCAAGACTTTTCGCTCGACATCCTCTCACCGTACACGTCGCACGCCATCGGCATCGTCAAGCTGTCTCTCGAGCCATCACATGCGCGAGCGCCAACGAACACGCTCAAGTTCAACGTCGTCATGCACGAGCTCCTTGGCTTCGCGGAGCGGGAAGGGACAGAAGTGCACGCGCAGCTCTTCATCCCAGGGATCTCGGAAGAGGACGGAGTCACGACAACCCAGATGATCGAAGAGTTTGACGAAGGTCCCATCCGCTTCGAGAGCGTGCACAACATGAGTGTCCCGCTGTTTGCGGCCCAGGACGTGACGCTCAGGGTCGCCATATTTGCCCACGTCTCGGCGATGCACTTGGATAAGCTCCTCAGCTGGGACGACATGAGAGATGCGGGCCCGATGCGAGATGCTGCAAAGGGGTCGCGGATCAACGAGTCTCAGTTCTTCACCCAGGAGAAGCACGACCTGCTGTCCCGCGTGCAAGTCATGGAACTCAACGAGAATGGCGAGTATCAACCGGTCGAGGTCACGCAAACCGGCGAGCTGGACACGGGCACCTTTCAACTACACCAAGGCCTGCAACGACGAATCGGAATCAACATTTCGCACAGCTCGGGAGACGCGCTGCCTTGGGGCGATGTCACGACGGTGCGGGCCGGCAAGGTTCGACTCGTGGATTCTGCGGGCAAGACGCCTGACATGGGCGCCAACGAGCCCGACGTGGCTCTCAAACTGTCGTCAAACCCAGTCTTCCGCGAGCACCCAAACGGAACGAGGAGCATCACGATATATGCTCAATGGGATTCCAGCTTGCACAACTCGCTGCTCCTCGACAGGGTGACCGCAGACAAGTATCGGGTGCAGATGACAATCTTTTGGGAGATCAGCTCTGAGAAGCTGGCGGAACCAATGAAGTTTGCTCAGAAGGTGTGCGTCCAGATACTGTCGAGGACCTTTGTGCGCCAGACATCCATGTTCTCGTCGCTATTCCAGAATGTCAGGTTTGTCCGGTCGTCGACGGGCATCTTTACTCTGACGATGAGACCCGCTCCGATCAAGAGAGTCGGCGACCTGTGGCGGATGAACAGCCAGCACGACTATGTCAAGGGCGAGGAGAACCTGACAAGCTGGACTCCTCGCGGGGTCTCTCTGGTGGGCGACTTCATCTTGGCCCGCAAGAAGCGCAGAGGCATGGCCGAGATTGGCGTGATGCAGGCTACGCTGAGCAAGCTGGGCATCGATGGCACGGCGGTGCGCCCGAAGCAAGAGGAAGCCGAGCCCGAGGCGTCACCGAAAGCGCGCCCCATTATCCCGGATGATGATGATGACCTTTTGAACGACACCCCGGAAACATCCCAGTCGCATTCCTACGACGAAGATGACGACACGGAAGAACGGCAAGACGAGACCACGATCAAGGTGGAAGAGAATGAGGCTCTGACGGAGAAGCCAGAGCACAACGAACACGAGACGGAACTGCTGGAGAGGTGCCTGCGGCTTTGGACCAAGTACCCCGACCCATTATCCAGCATCCTGAGCCCGACAAACACTGCGCCCCCAACAAACGGGATCGCGGTGGAGTCGGCTCTTCCGCCCAGCCTCATCACGACCATCGTCCGGGTGCCAAAGAACCCCAAGGCGCTCAAGGGCGGCTATCTGCTCGTGCCAAACAGCGACTCCACGCGCTGGGTGAAGCGTTTCGTGGAACTCCGAAGGCCGTATCTCCACATCCACTCGGCATCGGATGGCGATGAGGTGGCCCTTGTGAGCCTGAGGAACTCACGCGTCGACAGCCAACCTGGCGTCCTCGGTCTCCTCCACGGACCAGACGATTACGATGCGCCGCAAGGCCGGAGTGGGACTCCGGACTTTACGCCGGGTCACCGCCGCACATCTTCGGGCAGGATCATCTCGACCATCTGGACCGGCACAGGCGGAGGAGGCTCCTCGTTCAACGGACAGGGCCTGCAGCGCCTCAGCGAACGCATGCAGTCGGCAGTGTTTGCCATCTACGGGACAGACAACACCTGGCTGTTCGCGGCCCGCAGCGAGCGCGACAAGATGGACTGGATATTTCGCATCGACCAGACGTACCTATCCAATAGCGAGAGCACGCCCAATAGCGGCATCATGAGCCCGCACAGCGGAAGCCAGTATTAGTGTATTAGGGGAGGATGAAAACAAAAACCGAGTCACGACGTCAACGTACCCTCGTTCTTTTTTTCTTATTAAGGCTTGTGCGCCTTTGTACGTTTGTTATCCCCCCCTCCCCCCCCTTTTTTTTTCATTCGTGCCCTGGCGGCCTAGACGACGTAGATTATACCCCCGAGAAGAGCGAACGCGGAGGAGGGCAAAAGATGTATAAGAACCATGTACCGCGGAGGATGACAACAACCCGTGCGCGACTGGGGGGAAAAGCCCGGTGCGTGGCGGGTCAGAGTTTGGATATTGATAGAAGGGGGGGCTTGGGTCGAGATGTATACTCGGAAGATGTAGGATACCTGTCAGTGGTGGGCGGTGCTTGTTGAGCGAGTGGAAATCGGTCCCCGTCAGATTGGGAATATATGAGTTGATGTGCGATTTTCGGTGCGGCCCTTGGTGATATTATGTAACTAACCCTAAGCAGATGTACCTCTCTATTTGCTTGACTGGAAGGCTGTAGCCCACGTAGCTTGCACGGCGTTGCTGCCTAGCTATAAAGGGGCTTCTCTATACTAAACTTAATAGAGGATTCTTTCCTCTCTAAGATTTAGTCTCTCGCGTATTACTAGGGATAGATAGAGCTGAATCCTAAACCTTATACTCTGTTGTCTTAATGCCTGACTAGAGGTACTCAGCGCTCGTCTTTATTGAGATCCTCAAGCAACAGCCTCTTGTCGGGGTCTCTTTCCAACAGCGCCATCAGAAGCGGTGTGAAGTGAAGCCTAAGCTCCTCCGGCAGCTCGTTCATCGACTCATCTTGCCCGCTTTCCACATCAGCTAGTCGACAGTCGTACTCGTCCCGGAGGTCCTCGTCAGTATACCCAAGATGTCGCTGGAAAATAGGCCAGCCATCCACGAGAACGAAAGATCTAATCACGGTTAGCACTGAAGATCCGCGGCCAAAGAGTAACATACTAATTGGCCAAGATACCAGCTCTCGGCCTTGAACGGCTTGGTTGTCTTCCTGCCTGTCCCGAGAAGTTCAGGTGGGGAAGGTGTGCCGCGCGCAAAGGCATCCCTGCTATAGGCCTCACCGTCTATCGGCCGGAACGCGTATCCAAAGTCGATAAGCTTGATGTCACCGTCGCCAAAGCCGATGTCTTCGGGCTCGCTGACGCGTTGTGGAAGATGGGCTGGCGTAGGCTCTCCGTCCAGTCGAACAACGTCGTATTCAAGTGGCGGCTTGGCCAGGACGTGCTCATTGTCTTTGCGCGTAGGCGGCGGAAGGGTAAAATTCCTGGGATGGAGGTCTAGACGGTTAGGACACGATCAGGATTAGAGATATCGCGCCCGCTCACCTCCATGCACTACGCCAATGCGGTGGAGCTCCGAAACAGCCTGGACGATTTGTTGAATGTATCGCCTTCGCCTATCCATGCTTAGAGGAACTGCGGAAGCTTTTAGCTGCTCGCAGATCGAAGACTTGCGCCGGAGATCCGTTCCAGTGGTCGCGTAGACGATGGCGTCAAAAGTGATGCCCTGGTACTTGGAGCCTGTACGCGCCAGGTGATGGGGAATAGTGAAGCAATCCCTCATGGTGGAGACCAATGGGCTGCGGCAATTCTGCTTCAAAAAGATGCTCATTTGCAGGTCGTTTTCCTGTCCCCGAGAAAGGAACTTAACTGTCAAGTAATCCCTAGCAAGAAGCGACGACGTTAGCTGAGCCGAGCGTGAGCGACTGAGCGAGGCCAATGGGCTGCCATACTTGGTCTTGGGATCCTGTGTCAGCCAGCACCAGTCGCCTAGCCTCCGCAGCAGCTTCAACCCATGGTAGCAGTTGTTGCGATACACAACCGGTTGCACGCACTGGTCCCAGCACTCAAGAAGATACTGATCTCGCCAGTAGTTGCCGCCGTGCGTGAGTTGCTTGTACAGATCACATAGATAGCCTTTAGAGGCGGCCTTGGTCATTGCCGCGGCGAAGTCTCGGCGAGGACCTCCTGGAGAAGCGGTCGAGTCAAGGGCAGGTAAGGCTGCAGAAGGGTGATTGTGAGAGATGCAAGGAGGAAATGGAATGAAGGATATCAAACGCTCCCGAGTCCCGAGGGCGGCGCCCGACCCATGTCCCGGTGCCGTTTATGCAGCCAGAGGAGCTCGACGGGAAGGCAGGGGAGGTGCGAGAAGGTGATCACTGACAATAAGCTGAAACCTGAAGTCATCATACTTAGGCTTCAAAAACCAGGACCAGGACCAACATCAACACCAACACCAACTCCGACACAGGGTTGGAACATGAAGACATATCACCAAAGATGCATAAAGTGCATGGCGAAGTACCAACTCACAGGAAATGGGGTAGCCCAAAACATCGAGTGCTGAATATATCTGAAGTCGCCAGAGCGTATGCAGTGTCGTCTGCAACAAAGTCTTATATCAAGCTGTTATTGACCTTTAGTTGCTTGAACATACGCTGCTATGGGCATGCACTCCAGCATGCATTGTGACGAGAGTTCCCATGTGGCCAAAGCTGGACGGGGAATGTCCATGGCTCCTTTAGAGGACCCGCAACTGACGGATAAGCACCCCAACAACTGTTGACTTAGGCCGACCACCTTCAGCCCCTCTCACGTGCGATCGTGCGGAATATAAAGTTGCCCAAAGGTTAGAATCAACCCACACCAAAGCAAAGATGCGCACCCTTGGGCCTGAGAAGGCTTAATTTTAGTTGTGCCCTGGCCCCGTTGTGCTTCCCCAGGGAGGTGGAGGAGGCGGTGGCGCAGAGGCTGCGGAAGCCATACCGCGGGACTCGCGAGTGTCGTCATCTCAACGGTTTCGGCAGCATTTAAAGGCGAAGAGGAGGGTTAGGATCGTCTCGACAGCTGATACAGTAGTATTCGA
The DNA here is from genome assembly GCA_002901185.1 of Tolypocladium capitatum. Lineage (NCBI taxonomy): Eukaryota > Fungi > Ascomycota > Sordariomycetes > Hypocreales > Ophiocordycipitaceae > Tolypocladium > Tolypocladium capitatum. The sequence continues at coordinate 2,498 of NRSZ01001147.1, read as the reverse complement.
AGGTAAATACGACGATGAAGTGCAGGTAAGTCAGATAGCGAGGTCGAGGTCGGGGTAAAGAGAGAGAGACGTACATACCCATTTACCGAGGAGCGGGCGCTAAATTACATAATGTACCTGAGGGCTAAGTCGTGAACTATGCCGGCCCCTATAAGAAGCTGCAATGCCCCCACGCCGGGAACCAAGAGAGATGCCGTTAACGCTGCCATTAATGCTGGCGTTAATCTGCTATCAATACTACCAACTACAGATGGGGCAACTACAGATGGGGCGTAGTTTGTCCTATGGTTAACCACCGGCTGAAATTTAGTCAATTAGCGCCCGAATTACTTCTATCTAGCTAGTCAAGCGGGAAGAAGCGAAACTCTATTCATATCCCATAAAGAAGCGAAGCAAAAAGCTGCTGTTCACCCACTAGCGTGTTGTTATAAGTGCAGATTCAGTCAGCTTTACTTAATTAAAGTTGCGGGACTTCTGCTCTTCGGCCACTAGTCCAGATAAGATTCCCGTTGTGTTTATGCCGAGTGTTAGCGGTGACTTAACATGTATATCTTCCGTGGGCTTCATTCACCATCCATAGAGTCATCGCCAACAGGAACCGGGTGGTGCTGCACTGCCAGGTACGTCGAGCTGACCGATGGCGAGGAGCCTGCCGACAACAACAACGACAACAACAACAATACACTCCACAATGGTCTGTCTCTATGTTGCCGGTCTGGTAATCTCGGCCCCTACCCTCATGGAGGCCGCCAACGCTCCTGGGCATCGTGGCAACCAGGTCGACATTCACAAGCAGGACACCTACATCGGTGTCATCAACTCAACCCCTTACCGCTGGGCAAGGGGCTACAATCACAGCTACCAAGTCTTGGATTGGCGGTGGCCCGAATACATCGACCCCGGCGAGTCCTTCCAACTGATTGCCAAGCAAAGGAATGGCTACTCCACGCAAGACTCAGCGGCCGAGGTGGACTATCAACTCGAGGGAACATCCAAGCCCATGTCTTTCCAGGTCCAGTACCGCAAGGGCTTCCCTCACAAGGTCTGGGTCGGCTTCAAAGAGGAACTTGAGACCATGAACAACCACAAGAGGAGCCAGCATGAACTTGGCTTCCTCAGCATGCCCGGTGGAGTCGGCTTCATCCTCGCCGGCACAGAGGGACACTTCATCTCGAACGACCCTCCCGTCACCTGGATGCGAGACACCCTTCCCGACATTGGCAACATCCCCCTCCGCGAGCTAACCCTGCCTCGCTCCCACCACGCGGGCATGTGGAAGGGGGTTGCACCCATCGGCATCGGGTGCCCCGGAAACACTCTCACCCAGGACGATGACCTCTACACGCAGCTCAAAAACGGTGGCATCCGCATCCTCGACGTGCGCGCCACGAAGTGGCACGACCACTTCCGCGAGAGTCACGCGTCCGAGGTCAAGGGTCTCGGCTGGCAAGGCATGTTCGGCGCCAGCGTGCTCGAGATGATTGACATGGTCAACGACTTCAACGAGGAATACCGCGGCGAGCTCATCATCTTCGACATGCACAACGAGGCCCGCAACGCGGACTACCGGTTCGACGAGCTCGACGAGCGCGAAACGGCCGAGCTCTATGAGGTGCTGCAGTCGCTCAACCACCGCATCAGCGTGCCCGACGACGAGGACCTCACCAAATGGCCGCTCGAGCGCTTCATCGGCAACGGCACCACGGCAGTGCTCGTCCACATCAAGGAGTCGTGGCTCCCTCTGGGCAGCTTCCCCGGCGGCAAGGAGGGATTCGTCTCGGACAAGAACTTCCCCTTCTGGGGCCGCTGGTCCAACAAGAACGACGTCGACGAGATGATTGCAGACCAGCTCGAGCAGCTGCGCCTGCACCAGACGCACCGTAGCTCCAAGGTGTGGAACACGGAGTGGACCATCACGCAGCATACCGAAAACGTCATCTTCCCCCACCAGTCCATCAGGCGGATGAACTGGCCGGCGTGGCGCAGCCTGTACCACGAGTTCTGGGACGCGCTCACCGACGAGATGTACCCCAACTGGTTGACCATGGACAAGGTGCACCACAACCAGCAACAGGCCATGGTCATGGCCATCAACTACTGTCTCGCGGCGCGCATGTGTGGGAGCTTGGGCGGCAAGGTCAACATGACTGCGGCGGAGTGAAAGGGGCGTGGTCGGATTGGACGGCTTGCTTTTGACTTGGGAGTTGAGCCTTTCGGGACAAGGGCGACTGACGGACTTGATTTCGGATTCGGGTTGGAAAGCCGGAGAATGGAATTGAACACAACGAGGTGCGGCGAGGCGATTCGTGGCCCACCTCCAGGCGTGGCTCCAGGCGTGGCCCGGGTATTTTAGCGGACCGAGCCACTGCGGCCACTGCCCGAGCCGAGTTTGAGATGGTGATGTGCAGTCGGGGAATGCCGCTGGCAGGTTCCTGCAGGTTCCCCTGCCAGCAAGCGACGGATTGCACGGGTATGGACGCGACGACCCCCCCCCCCCC
>NRSZ01001145.1:1151-15346 GCA_002901185.1 Tolypocladium capitatum | reverse complement strand
CCGCCGCCGCCGCCGCCGCCAGAGACCAAGGCGGAACAGTTGCACAAGAAAGAGGGCACTGCCGCAGGGCTGCTCCGCCGGTTTAGTACCCGCAAGCGCAGGGATCCGGATCGAGTGGAGAGGGACCGTTCTCACCCACCCATGGTGCAGGTTCACTCACCCGCCGAGGCACCGCCCGCGACCCCCAGGAAGAGCTTCAGCATCCGCCGCGGTCGACAGAGCCGGGATGACCCTTCGGCATCGGCACTGCGCACCGGAGGAAGCCAGCCGCTGCACAGCGAGCTCCTAAGCCCGCCCATGACGGCGAGCGGCCCTCGTGACTCTAGAAAGTCGGGCCTCGGCCGATCGACGAGCGTCAACTCTGCCGATATCCGTCGGCCGCGAGAACACAACAGAATTGTCAAGGAGCCACCGGTAACGAGCGTCTCTGACCAATCGGTTGCGAATGAGAACCCCCGACCAGCGCAGAGGGGCCATGACCACTCCAAGTCGGTCAACATGAGGGCCAAGTCCCTGGGCCACGCGCGGCACGAGAGCATCCAGCGCCGCCGGCTCAAGAGAGAGGGCGCCCAGGAGGCCGATGTCCCGGAGGAGACGGACCTGGAACAGGAGCAAAGCGGGGTCTCGACCGACAGGCTGGACAGCTCTGACTTGGCCAAGCCGGTGTTCCTCAAGGGCCTGTTCAGCGTGTCGACGACATCCGGCAAGTCCGTGCCTGCGATCCGGGTCGATATCAAGCGGGTGCTCAAGCAGCTCAACGTGGACTACACCGAGATCAAGGGCGGCTTCAGCTGCAGGCACGCGCCTAGCATCGACCTGAACAGGGTGCAAGATCCTCCGGGCAGCCCAGCTGCGCATGCGCCAGGACATCGGCGTCGCTTCAGCCTCGGCGGCCTGATGCGCGGAGATGACCGAGACCGGGACGAGATCCGGGATACGGACCGCGACCGGCCACCGACAACGCCACGCACTCCTGGTCGACCAGACCGCGACCGCTCGGATCGGGACCGCTCGGATCGGGACCGCAGCTACTCCAACTCCGAGACGTCGGTGGATAGTATCCCAAGACGGCATGGGGCGCCAAGGCGGGCTCCCGGAGAGACGAGCACGCAGGTGCAGAGCGACCTGGGAGGTAGCATGGTGATGGAGTTTGAGATCTTCATCGTCAAAGTGCCTCTCCTGTCGCTGCATGGTATCCAGTTTAAGCGCCTGACGGGCAATACGTGGCAGTACAAGAACATGGCGGACCAGATCCTCAGAGAGCTCAGACTGTAGGCTCAGAGGATGCAGACCGGAGCGAGTGGAGGGTCGGCTCGCGCGATTTACATACGTGTGTCCTCCAGAAGGGGCTGAAATTGCATCGGAGGAGCGAGATTCCGTGGCGCGGCTTCCGAGGAAGTGGGTCGAATGTGGGTGGAATCACTATCTACCTTGTTGTTGTTGGTGGTGGTGGCCTCGCTTCCCCTTTGGCAACGAAGCGAGCAACCACGAGGCAAAGCAGGCGGCGTGTTTGTATAGGCCATATTGGGCGTTGTTAGTCTTATCCTTCACAAGGGCATTGCGAGGCGGACGTGGACGTGGCGCGCAGAGGGAGACGGCGAGAGCATATACATAGGGAAGTAATGAGAATGAAAACAGCTCGGAGGCTGGCGTGAGGTGTGCCTACGTGACTTCTTGAATAACTGATTATTAGAAGCTCACGTTGAAATATTTGTGTAATACGAGTATTTGTCCACAGCCATTGCCCGAAGATGTGTGTGTACGAAGTAGCTTGCCTTACATTCCCAGCTTGAACGGCGTCCCACGTCGGCGATTCTGCAGCCAATCGTGTGTTAACCAGGGGCAGATCCTTGACGGGCTAATGTGCCACACTCTCCCAGACTCTTGTCGACTCAAAGTTTGTATCTGGCCTGTCAATATCTCAATATCTCGGCGTTGAGTGACCTGGAGGAACGTATTAATAAAAGCGGCGGCTGGGCCGGCCTCACGCCAACTTCCTCAGTACTCGTACAGGCGCGGCTTTGGCAGAACAACAACCGCGTACCGGCACACCAAGCATTAGCTGGAGGGTGACTTTAGTTGGTCCGTGCGCTGCTTTTTGTCGCTAGAGCATCGCGGCTCAACTCAGGTTCTCAGGCGGTGGGTGGCGCGCATTCACACAAGACCGGTTCCTGTCCCCCAGAGCCATCTGACTGTCGCACTGAGACCTCCCATCCTCCCTTCTCCCACCGCCAGTTCGACTGCTTCGTCTTCATCCGCCACGAGCACCCCACTGCCTTCCGACTGCTTCACTCTGGACTCATCACCGGTGGCGCTCGTGGCGACTTGCGAAGCCGTCAGCTCCAGCCGATCCTCGACACCCGCTCTCCAGCGACACCACACAATTCCCTCCTGCGTACGCGCAACGACCGACGACGCCTCCAAAGCGGCCTAGCCCTGATCGCCCACGATGATTCCATCGGCGCACGTCTACGGGCACCATCCTTTCCAGGGTGGTGACTCGCCCTGGATGCACCAGCAGCCGTCGCATCACCAGCAGGGCCACCAGGGCGTCGTGTCCGTTGCCCAGCAGCAGCAGCAGCAGCAGCAGCAGCAGGCGCAACAGCAGGCGCAACAGCAGCAGCAGCAGCAGCACTTCAACCGCATGTCTGGAAACCACTCTGCTGCCGGCAACATGGCTACAGCCCACGCCCAGGACGGCGGCCACGAGAACATCTCCGAGGACAACCGACGGACGATGGCGTACATCGCGGACCTTCTCAATGAGAACACCAGGGAGGCTGCGTTGCTGGAACTGAGCAAGAAGAGGGAACAGGTCCCCGAGTTGGCGCTCATACTGTGGCACTCGTTTGGTAAATGGCTCTGACCAGATCTATCTCGAAGCAGCCCATGCAACTAACTGACTGGGCACGTCCGCCTCTGCAGGCGTCATGACATCCCTCTTGCAGGAGATCATCTCCGTCTACACCCTCCTCAACCCTTCGCAGCTGACAGCGGCGGCGTCGAACCGAGTTTGCAACGCTCTGGCGCTGCTGCAGTGCGTGGCATCGCACAACGATACTCGTGCCTTGTTCCTCAACGGTTCGGCTCTCCGGTGGTCGTATAAATCGTTTGCAACGCTGACCATGCTTAAACAGCCCACATCCCCCTCTTCCTCTATCCCTTCCTCAACACGACGTCCAAGTCGCGCCCCTTCGAATACCTGCGGCTCACCAGCCTAGGCGTCATCGGTGCCCTCGTTAAGAATGACTCCTCGGACGTCATCAACTTTCTCCTCACCACCGAGATCATTCCCCTCTGCCTTCGGATCATGGAGACTGGCTCGGAGCTTAGCAAGACCGTCGCCATCTTCATCGTGCAGAAGATTCTGCTCGACGACAACGGGCTCAACTATATCTGCGCCACCTACGAGCGCTTCTATGCCGTCGGCACGGTGCTGAGCAATATGGTTGCTCAGCTCGTCGAATCGCAGACCGCTCGACTCCTCAAGCACGTTGTAAGGTGCTTCCTTCGGTGAGTCTTGCCTGCCCGCCACGTTGTAGTCTTTTCCTTCGAGGACTCTCGGCTGACGACGACGTCTAGACTCAGTGACAACGCTCGGGCGCGTGAGGCTCTTAGACAGTGCCTGCCCGAACCACTTCGGGACGCCACTTTCTCGTCAGTGCTCAGAGACGATGCAGCCACCAAGAGGTGCCTCGCGCAGCTCCTCATCAACCTCTCCGACAACGTCGTCGACCCTGGTTCGCAGGGAGTCTCCAACATGTGAAAGATGGCCTCCTCCACACGCCATTGTAACAAAACGAAGTCTTTTGCATCCACGCGGCGATAAAAAGGGTCATAGCATGCAAGTAGGATTTGTTGGCATCTGAGCATAACAAAAGGAAGCGGACTTCACAGAGCATTCGGCTTGATACCCGCAGCAGCATCGAACTCCACCCATGCCGCCGCAAGGGTTAACAACCATCAGCGCTGGGTAAGATTGCATCTTTACTCATGTCGGTTCAGAAAAGTCGCTGCTCGTGACCATGACTGGCTTGAGGCACCATCGGCGTGGGCTATGCTATTTGTTTTCTTATCCCCGCGCTCATCGACGAGCACGCCTTGACCTTCTCTTCGATACGATGTCGTGCCCAGGGTCAGTCTACGGCGTTGAGCCGGCTGGAATGGTTCTCCCGGACGGTGCATTTGGAGAATGGAAATCACATGCTGGCTGGAGGGCGGATCAGGACTGGGTGAGTGGAAGCCAGAAGTGGCTCATAGAGGGTTTGTTTGTTTCAGCTGCCCACCAGTGTCTCCTCGTCGCCTCAGGTTGATCCATGTACGTTTAGGAGCGGGTTCATTGATGCCCCAAAGGGGTGTTCTGGGCGTTAGGGGTGGAGGGTAGGCAAGAGGAGTGCATTGCGTTAGATTTCCCATCCGTTGTGCCCTTTGGTGTTGGCTGTGAGCAGTCGGTGGCGGTGTTTGCTGACGTGTTGAGGGTTGTATTTATTACATACGTACCACTTATATACCCGTATCCCTACTTGGGTGTCTATGGACCCCCGTGCCAATGGAAATACTCGGGTCAGAGAGGATGATGTTTAGGACTCTCTCTCTGCATGCCCTGGTGCTGGAGGTGGCGAATGGCTCAAGCGCAGATGCAGGGGTCTGTCGCGCCAAGTGACCAGCAGTTGGATCTAATCGATAAGAGGTCATGCCTATCAGTTGAACCTCCCCTCTCTCGACACGCGCTCCATCCCGGCCCAACAGACGGCAGCTCCGGCCATGGCCCTGAAGCGAAGAGATGTGGCTGTCGCTGCGGTGGCCGCCTTTGTCGCCTGGGGCTATGCCGTGAGCTGGTTCTCGGTGCTGCGCTGGGCGGGCTACGCCTTTGTCGGCGGTGTTGTCGCCACTCTCCTTGGCCTCGTCGCAGCGCTGCTCCTGACATCGCAACACCCAAACTACACCTCTTCACGACCGAACGGCGTGTCCTTTATCGGCGCCCGACGCTGGCGAGCCGAGGTCGAGGCTTTACGACTGCGACAGATATACGTCAAGCCAACACCCAAGCTCGGATCCCCGCGGGTGGCTCGCGCCGTCGACGGCCTCCTCGACCTGATACTCCGCGACTTCGTGCGCACGTGGTATTCGCACATCAGCCGGAACCCCGTGTTCCCCAACGAGGTGGACAGGTCGATTCGCCTGGTCCTCGCGAGCCTTCTCGAGCCTCTCCGGCAAAAAGACCTGGCCGACATCGTCACCAGCCGCCTCGTGCCCATCCTCACGGCTCACTTCCGAGACTTTTACGACGCGGAGAGGTCGGTCCGCGGGAGGAAACTGAATCGGTCGGTGACCGAGTCCGAGGAGCTGGACCTGGCGATTGCATCCAAGTTCAGGGATGGACGCCTGCACCCGGCGGCGTCGCTGTCCTTCCCGGGCACCAAGATGGTGCAGCAGGACTATCTGCGGTCGCTGGTCACGCGGATCATGCCAAAGGTGCTCCCCGAGAACATGCTCTCCAGCCGGGCGGTTTCCACGCTCGTCCGCGAGATCGTAGGCTGCGCCGTCCTCTCCCCGATCCTGCAGCTGCTGTCCGACCCGGATACGTGGAACCAGCTGATGGAAAACTACGGCCGCTCCATGCTCCAGGACAGGTCGACGGTCCGCAAGCTCAGGGCGGCGCTCGACCAGCATGCCTGGCCGACGCCTAGGTCGGGCAAGCCCGCCGTGGCACCACGACTGGCACCGGGAGACAGCGAGCGCAAGTTCGAAAAGTTCATCCGCGGCATTCGGAAGGTCAATAACCTGTCCGATGCGCGGCGCTTTCGGAGCGAAGTTGCCAGTCAGCTCAAGCGCGACTCCCTGCAAGAGAACCAAGACCCCGTATACTTGCGACGGCTGGAGATGGGCAAGCGGCTGCTGGATCAACGAGTTAATCACCTCGCTGCTGGCGGTGAACGCCGCGCGCCTCCGCGACCGGTCCTCCCAGCATCTGCCTCTACACCACGTCTCGAGAATGCCTCCCTTTTGGAGCTCTTGCGAGACCCTTCGGGGCTGTCGTATTTCATGGAGTACATGGACCGCCAGCATTTAATGTCCCTGGTCCAGTTCTGGCTGGTCGTCGACGGGTTTCGAAATCCGCTAGAGGATGACGGCCCAGAGGAAGAACAGCCGTCGTCAAACCTGCCCATGTGGACCGAATCCGATCGGATGGACCTCCAGCAGATCCATCAGGCTTACATGTCCAAGCCTGAGCTGAAAGCGCCAGAATCCTCCAAACGGGAAGTCAGCGAGTTCCTCCAAGCCGGCAAGTCTGCGACGCCGGCACAATATCACAACGCGCGGAGATCCATCTTGAAGGCCCAAAGCGTTGTCTTGCAGGAAATGCAGAACCGGTACTTTCAGGCATTCAGGAACTCCGATCTCTACTACAAGTGCCTTGCGTCGCAGGAGTCGTCCAACCCGAGCGCGCCACCACCGCCTGCCCCGATGGGCCATCTGGAACAGCAGCAACGTCCGCCGATGCAACGAGCAGCGCCATCCTACCAGTCCAAGCCCAAGCCCCTTGCTCGACTGGTGCCGCCATCGGGCGCCGCAGCGCGACGTTCTGGATCCGCTTCAGACTTGCAGAGTCTGAATGGCAACGGCAATGGCAATGGATCCGATGCCTTGGCCACGTCGCGCAGGTCTCTCGACGAGAACTCTCCGAATCCCCTCTTTGACGACGATGACCTGGATCACGATGGCATGCTTGATTCTGTGCAGAGTCTCGACCAGGATGCGTCAGGTCGGCCGGTCCCGGATACCCAAGTCGTCCAGGCCGTGGAGGAGGCTCTTAGCAACATCCTGGACGACGATCGGCCTCAGACGGCAGAGGACCTTCGTGCCTCGCTATTCGGCGCTGAAGACAACGAATCCGGTTTTATGTCAGCGCACGACAACGACTCGAACCGTGGCTCAATCGATGCTGGCAGGGCTTCGACCCTGGGGAAAGAATCCGAGAAGCCCAGCCTTTCTTCCCTGGGCCTCGTCAGTGCTGCCTCACGCATCGGCGTCTTTGTCGATGATGATCTGTTCGACGACGAAGACGAGACTCTAGCAGACGAGGTCGAGGAAGGGGAGGATGGCGGTGCTCCCACGGATGACGACGAAGTACACGAGGCCGCGCCAGGTGATCTCGGCCTCGCCGAGGCCATTACAGTTCTCACGAACGACATCGACCGTTTGGTGGCACAGGAAGCCGTTGTGGACTCGTTGACGAGGAAAGCTGAGCTGACAAACAACACGTCGGAACTGCGTATTCTCCGCAAATCCAAGGCCAGCCTGCAGCGAGAAATAAGGCGCAAAGAGCTCCAGCGCCAGCAATACGTGGTTCAGGAGAGCGACAACAGTCTGTACGGCCGCTCGACGATCAAGATCAAGTCTATCCAGGTGGGCAGGGAGGAGGACGGCAGGGAGTTTGCGCTCTACGTCGTGGAAGTCCAGCGCAACGCCGGAGAGCAGATGCCTGCGGCGTCCTGGATAGTCACGAGGAGGTACAGTGAGTTCCATGATCTTCACCAGAAACTGCGGTCGAGGTATCCGTCGGTGCGAAACCTGGACTTTCCTAGGCGGCGCATGGTGATGAAGTTTCAGAGCGAATTCCTCCGCAAGAGGCGGGCCGCGTTGGAGCAGTACCTGAGAGACCTCTTGCTCCTGCCGGACGTGTGCCGCAGTCGAGAGCTGCGGGCCTTTTTATCTCAGAGCGTCATTGCACCAGGCCAGGATATCCTGGACCGCCAGGACAAGAAGGACATGATGACACGCTTATACGACTCGGTCGCAGACGGCATGGACGACATTTTGGGCAACATCCCGGTTCTCGACCAGATTTCTGTCGCGGGACAGAACCTGATCGCGGCGGCAACGAGCCAGCTCAACTCGATGCCGCTCAACGTGAACGAGGACACGTTCCCGGCGGCAGAGGCAGAAGCGGAACTTAACGCCTTTGAAAACAAGGAGCTTGAGCCGTTTATCAAGCCCATCTGCGACATCTTCTTGGAAGTGTTTGAACTCAACAGGGGGAACAACTGGTTGCGAGAGAGAGCCGTCGTCGTCGTGCTTCAGCAGCTCCTCGGCGGAACCATCGAGAGAAAGGTGCGGGACAACGTCAAGATGCTGGTTCAGGACGAGTCGATGCTGCGGTACCTGGGCATGGTCACGGACAACCTGTGGCCAAACGGAGAGCTACGGCGGGACCGCCGGAAGCCGCGAGGGGTGGCGGAGAGGACGAAGACGCGTAGGGAGGCGAGCCTCATGCTCGCGACGCTGGTGCCGGACTTGGCGGGCAACGTCGTGGGGCGCGTGAATGCGCAGGCGGCGAGTCGGCGCATCTTTGCGACGTTTAACAACGCGCGGCTCAAGTAAGTGACGGATCCCGTTGGTTGGGGGGGCGTGGAATGATGGCTGACTGGCTCCACAGCGCGCACCTCGTGTTCACCATGCTCGACGAGATTGTGTCCGTTCTGTTTGAAGAGGGCTGAGGCAGAGTATCTTGTTGGCGCGTCTTCACCTGTCGTTGTATGATATCACAGAGTCGCGGAGCGAGGCGTCTATTGGGGAGTGTTCAATACGGGCCTTGTACGTACGATTTCCTTATGCGAGCATTGGCCATTCGAGATCTGACACGAATCCGAGGCTGTTGCTGATCTCGCGTGCTTCGCCGTGCAACTGAGCCGAGAGGAATGCAGCTACCAATAGTATTATTAGAGGGCGAATGAACCACTGCAGCCCGGATGCCTCGCGTCACCGAACTCGCGTCGCCATTGTGTGGTCGTTCACTGCTGCACAGCAGCATTGAGCGCAGCTGATTGGCTGCATCGCCTCCTGACAGTTGGGTCACGTTAGCGTGAGCGGGACATCGGGCCACCATGCCCTTTCGGGAGATTCTGCCGCGTCTGACCGCCCCGGTCCACAGCCTCAACGTCGCATGCGGCTGGCTTGGCTTCCCCAGGTTTTGTTTCTCCTCACCAAGGAAGCATCGCCATCAGCAATCGTCATCCAACCGCCACCGGCGCCCGCAGCGACCCTTTCCTTGGACTCGGCGAGAAGAAACTCCTGGTTCCGCATACGACGCTCCCCCGCAAGAAGTGAACGCGACACCCCCAGGAGCTTGTGACTTGACCGCTGGCAATCATGACCGAGGTTTCGGCCACCAGGCTCTATTTGGGCAACCTCCCTCGAAATGGTGCGTGATCCCTCCACCCCCCGTTGCAGACGCCGCTAACGCGCGACTCGCAGCTACCAAGGCCGATGTCGAGGCTCACTTTGCGACCCATGGCACCGGAGAGATCACCGAGGTGAAGCTGATGAATGGTTTCGGCTTCATTGAGTATAAGGATCCCATGGATGCCCGTGATGTGGTTCCTGGTACGTCGCACCCCTGCCGCTGCCTGGTGTTTGCTTTGCGCCGACGATGCTGACCCTTTCACAGCTTTCCGTACGTGACACCCGCTCCACGATCCGAGAGCCAATCGAGGTCGAACGCTTGTGGCTAACGTGCTCCGTGACCAGACGGGTCCGACTTCATGGGAGAGCGCCTGACCGTCCAGTTTGCCCGTGGATCCCGCAACCGGGAGGGCGGCGGGTTTGGTAACCACGAGCGCGCTCCTCCGCGACCTCGACGTACTCCTCACAGGATGCAGATCACGGGACTCCCAAACGAAACCAGTTGGCAGGTCTGTTCACACTTCCCGTTTCTTCTCCCCGGATTCCACGGATCCCTCCTTTCCCACCCTCACCCCCTGGAGCAGTTTTTCAGCCGTGTTCGTCGGCCGGGATTGGCGCCTTGATCCACCTCTGTTGCATGTCTTTGGACTGGCTTTGTATACGGGCACCGTTTCCCTGGCGATTCCCTGGTCACGACAGCCCTCTGGCTTTGCTCTGATGGATGCGATCTGGCGGACTCGCGGCCTTTCCCTCAGCATCTCGCCATTCACGTAGATCCTCCTGGGAACAGCAACTTACGTGGAATCTGGAAATAGGACCTCAAAGACTTTGCGCGCCAGTCCAGCCTGGACGTGGTTTACTCTGAGACCGGACGTGAGTCTAATGGCAGAGGGTAAGTTGAGCCTATTTCCCGGCGTGTCCCTTGTTCCTGCTGGCGGCGATGGCTAACCACCCATCTAGTTTTGTCGAATTCGAGACCGCTGCAGACTTGAGAACCGCCGTTGAGAAGCTTGATGGCCGGGAGTTCAAGGGCAACCGCGTCGAATGCGTGGCTGACGTGAGTCCTGCCAGTGTCGCAATCTATTGCGCAAACGGCGTGCGCGGCTAACGGATTCGACTTTAGACCCAACCCGACATGCCTGCTCGTGATCGGGGCCGCTCCCGCTCCCCTGGCCGCCGACCATACATGCCTCCTTTCGAGGACTTTGACCGCCGTGGACCTCCTCGGGGTGCTGCGGCTGGTGCTCCTAGTGCTGGCGGCTACAGCCCTCGCCGAGAGGGAGGCCCATATGGGTACCGCGACCGAAGTCCTCGACGCGAGTACTACGACGAGAGAGCCCCCCGTTACCGCTCGCCCCCTCGTCGCCCCGTGGACGACTACCCGCCGCCCCGAGGACGCTACGAAGATCCGTACCGCCGCGACTATCCGCCCGCTCCGCCCGACCCGTATGCCAACGGTGGCCGACCGTATGACCGTCCCCCGAGAGACTTTCCTCCGCGAGAGCCCGCGTACCCGCCGCGGGATGGGTATGCTCGTGAGTATGAGCGAGGCGGGCGCTATTGGTAAATCCCCCACTCCTGCCCTCAACTCCTTGGGCTTGCATCGCTTTTTGCGCGCTGCACCTTGCGAGGAACCGTCCTTGACCGGTGGTAATAGATGTTGCCGCCCCGTTGGTGCCACCACGACGCGCCGCCCTCCACGAAGGGTAAAGGAGGATGGGGTACTGTTGTCTGTTTCCCTATTTATTTTCTTTCTTGCTTTTCTGAATGCCAGGAGAAGAGGCCGAAAAGGGTACGAAATCGACGGGCGCTTGGGCGGGGTCCGCATAAGGAACGTGGGTTGATGAGGCAAGGAGTGGAGTGAAATCTGACGACGAGAAACGAAAAGGCGACCTACCTCATGCGACAGCAACACGACGACGACTACGCGGCTGAAAAGTGGCCGTTCAGGATGGGACAGGGAGAAAAGCACGGGGGGGTCGGCTGTACGATTATCAGAATGCCTGCTACGTTTTCCATTCTAGTTGTTCTTGACCTGTACCGTTTTGCGCGGTTTGGAAGTATTGGACGTCGGTCAATTCAAACCAAGCAAAAAGAAGGTGCTTTTTAAGCAATCGCCGAGTGCGAATGTAAAATTGGGGGTGTGCCCGTCGTAAAGCAGCTCGAGTGCGCATCTCGCCGCGCCATCGACTCTCAAGACATATACGTCTACATTGGGCACAACTTGCGCCCCCTGTGCCTCGTAAGATGGCTCCTCGGGTCGAGGCAGTGCTTGGCAGCACACGAAGGTATCGTGGATTGGAGTGACAGATAGGGCCCTGGTCGCACCCACGCCGCCATTGCCATCCCATGCTCCGTCACATCATCGCGGCATCGCGTCATTAGGCGGTCTTGTTCCATTGGGTGTAGACGCCGATCAAACTGCTGAGGGTGCCGGCCAGGCCGACGAAGCCATCGTCAAAGTTGGCGAGGCCCAGGGCGGAGCTGGACACGACGAGATCGGCGAGGTCGGAGAGGAGCTGGAGCTGGCTGACACTTCTCTCCCTGGAGACGCCGTTAGCTTCAGACTCATCTGGACAATGGGTCGCAAGAGGGGACGTACAGGTTGATGCGCTTGCTCTCAACGACGCCCTCGCCGTCCTTTCGGTCAATCTTGGACTCGCGCTGCCTGAGCCGGTAGAGGGTGTACAGCTGCGCGCCGACGCTGAAGACGAGGCCCGTGGCCCAGAAGCGGAAGGCCTGGCGCTGGACCGTCTTGGCGCCCTCCCACTTGCGGACGCCGAGGGCATCGGGCAGGGTGACGGCGTCAAAGGTGAGGTAGCCGGCGTAGCCGAGCTGGCGGCCGAGGGCGGCGTAGCGCAGGAAAGGGTCGACGGCTTTTGCGTCGGCGGCGACGGCGGCGGCCTTGACGTGCTCGACGGCCTTGCCGAAGCGCAGGATCTTGCGGGTGAGGCCGAAGTGCTTCTTGAGGGCGTCCCAGGGGGTCACCTGGGCGGGGGTGCCGTTGGTGCGCAGTAGGTACCAGGCGTAGAAGCGGGCGAAGAACTGGACGGTGCGGAGGAGCTTGTCGCGGCCGACGGTGGTGGCGACGAAGCGGAGGTAGTGGGCCACCGAGGGGTGGTAGACGAGGGCGTCTGCGACCATGCCGGCGGATGTGTGGGTGTTTGAGAGGGAGAGCTCGGGTGAGGAGGTTGTCGTCGTCGTCGTCGTCGTCGTCGTCGTCGTCTTCGTCGTCCGATATGGGACGGCGGCCGCGGAGTGCGCCGATGACGATGGCGCGGAGGGTTCTTTGCTGCAGGTTTATGGAGATGGAAGTGCGGGTGCCGCGGTCAAGTTAGCAGACGGTGATGCGGTCCGCCTGCGCTGCAAATAGAGTTGGCGGCATCGGCGCAACGACGGACCCCATGCGCGCGAAGGCATAAGCCGAGGTTCGCCAGGCGCTGGTGTCATGGTAGCGGCAGGTCCCATCCGCGGCACGTGAGAGCAGCTCCATCCCCACCAGCCACGACAGCCATTGGTTCCGGGAAATCCTCTTGCAATGGGCGGGCCGGCTCCACCAATCGCAGCGGCTCGGTTCGCGATCGAGGACCCGAAGCCTTGGATAGCCGCTCCGTGCGCGCTTCGTGACCGCCGGGGCGAGGCCGCCGTGACGGAACGGGTGTGCGAGGCGGCGCAACGGGAGGGGCCGGGAGCGCGCAATTACCTGTCCATGACCGTATCATGTCGTAGCTCCTCGTTCCCTCCCTCGTCCCGTCTCGCGTGAATCCCCATCCGCACAGCAGCAGCTCTCGACGACGGCGACGGGCACCCTCTGGAATTCACGACATCAGAGGCGCAGGAGCAGAAGCACATCCGGCACCATGGCGGACAACGGCAACGGCGAACGGGTCAACACCAACATCGTCACCCTCACGCGCTTCCTCAACGAGGAGCAGGCCAAGCACAAGGAGGCCACTGGTGACTTCACGTACGTCCACTCCTCCCCGTCCCCCTGTTCACTCCGACGGGAAACCCAACGCTCACGTGTCGACCAAACAAACAGCCTCCTCTGCCACGCGCTGCAGTTCTCCTTCAAGTCCATCGCCTACTACATCCGCCGCGCCTCCCTCGTCAACCTGTCGGGCCTCGCCGGCTCCGCCAACGCCACCGGCGACGACCAGAAGAAGCTCGACGTCATCTCCAACGACCTCTTCATCGAGGCCATGCGCTCGTGCGGCAAGTGCGCGCTGCTCGTCTCCGAGGAGGAGGAGGACGTCATTTTCTTCGACAAGGCCGACGGCGCGCGCTACGCCGTCGCCTGCGACCCCATCGACGGCTCCTCCAACCTCGACGCGGGCGTCTCCGTCGGCACCATCTTCGCCGTGCACAAGCTGCCCGAGGGCTCCCGCGGCGGCAGGGAGGACTTCCTCAAGCCGGGCACGGAGCTCGTCGCCGCAGGCTTCACCATGTACGGCGCCTCGGCGCAGCTCGTGCTCACCATGAAGGGCGCCAGCGTCAACGGCTTCACCCTGGACAACGGCATCGGCGAGTTCATCCTCACGCACCCGGACATGCGGCTGCCCAGGGCGCGCAACATCTACTCGGTCAACGAAGGCAACTCGCTCTACTGGGAGCCGCCCACGGTCAACTACTTCAACTCGCTCAAGACGGCGCAGGCCGACGGCAAGCCCTACAGCGCGCGCTACATCGGCAGCATGGTGGCCGACGCCTACCGCACGCTGCTCTACGGCGGCATCTTCGCCTACCCGGCCGACAAGAAGAGCCCCAAGGGGAAGCTGCGCATCCTGTACGAGTGCGCGCCCATGGCCCTGGTTTTCGAGAACGGTACCCTTTGTCTCCCCGTGCCTCGCGCATCTTTTGCGCGTGCCGAGTGTGCTAACTGTGGTGACAGCCGGCGGCCAGGCGCTCGACAGCAACATGCGGAGGATGCTCGAGGTGCAGCCGGAGCACATCCACGACCGCTCAGGCATCTTCATGGGAAGCTGGGACGAGGTCGAAAAGGTCAAGCA
>NRSZ01000353.1:81489-96476 GCA_002901185.1 Tolypocladium capitatum | reverse complement strand
ACGACGACGACGACGACGACGACGACGACCGCCACCACCACCACCACAACCACGTCGGCCAGCTACGCCGCCGCCGCCGCGACCTGCCGCGCCAAAGTCACCAAGATCGTGAAAGAGTGCCGCCGCGTCAACAAAAAGTACCGCGACCCGCACTTCGACCTCGAGTCGGACCTCAAGCTCGGCCGGCGCGAGACGCTGCAGGGCCTGGCCAACGCCGCGGGCAGGCCGCCGGGCAGCAACTTCCGGCCGCGCAGCGCCAAGCGCGTGACCGAGGTCTTCGACCGGCCGCAGTTCTACATCGAGGGCCCGACGGCGAACGACGTGCGCCAGGGCCGCGACGGGGACTGCTGGCTCATGGCGGCGCTGTGCACGCTGAGCAACAAGATGGGGCTGATTGAGCGGCTGTGCGTGGCGCATGACCAGGACGTGGGCGTGTATGGCTTCGTCTTCCACCGCGACGGGGGGTGGATATCTGAGATCGTGGACGACTTTGTGAGTGTTGACGGCCCCGAGTCTTTGACCCCTGAGCGTTGATATCGGACGAGGTCTGGTGTTGTGACTTACGCGCGGTAGCTCTACCTCACCAAGCCCGACTACGACGAGAGCTACACCGACCGCGTCCTCTTCACCGAGTGCGAGCGCCTCGACCCCGAGGAGGCCTACCGCCGCGTCTACCAGGCCAACAGCGGCGCCCTGTACTTTGCGCAGTGCGAACACCCGCAGGAGACGTGGCTGCCGCTGCTCGAAAAGTGCTACGCCAAGGCCCACGGCGACTACGCCGCCATCGAGGGCGGCTTCGGCGGCGAGGGCGTCGAGGACCTGACGGGGGGCGTGACGTCGGAGATATTCACGACGGACATCCTGGACAAGGTCTGACTTGTCTCCCCACGTCTCACGCCACGCGTACGAGTCCTTGGACTGACACGCAGACGCAGGACCGCTTTTGGGGCGAGCTCCTCAAGGTCAACAAGGAGTTCCTCTTTGGCTGCAGCACCGGCGTCTGGGGCTCCTCGCGATGGGGCGAGCGCAAGGGCATCATGGAGCTGCACTCGTACTCGGTGCAGCGCGCCGTCGAGATTGACGGCAAGCGCCTGGTGCGCCTCAAGAACCCCTGGGGCAAGGGTGAATGGGAGGGCCCGTGGAGTGAGTCTGCGATTGCGGCGTTGCCACCAGACCACAGTACTGACACCCTCCAGGCGACGGCTCCAAGGAGTGGACGCCCGAGTGGCTCGAGAAGCTGGGCCACCGGTTTGGCGACGACGGCGACTTCTGGATAGCATACGAGGACCTGCTGCGCAAGTACCAGGCCTTTGAGCGCACCCGTCTCTTCGACACCGACTGGAGCGTCGCGCAGATCTGGACCACGCTCAGCGTGCCCTGGATGCTCAACTATCACGATACCTACTTCGCGCTCCGCGTCTCCGAGCCCGGCCCCGTCGTCATCGTGCTCTCGCAGCTCGACGAGCGTTACTTCCGCGGCCTCGAGGGCCAGTACCAGTTCAAGCTAGCGCTGCGGCTGCACAAGTCGGGCCACGAGGACTACATCGTGCGCAGCCAGGCGCCGTACCGCATGCGCCGCTCCGTCAACGTCGAGCTGGAGCTCGAGGCGGGCGAGTACGACGTGCGCGTCAAGATCGACACCGCGCGCGACGAGGGCGTCCTGCCCGTCGAGGCGGTCATCCGCAATAATGCAAAGGAGCGGCGAGACAAGCTCACGCGCATCGGGCTGGCGTACGACCTCGCCCACGGAAAGGGCCGCGTCGTCGAGTCGCCCGAGGAGGCGGCCGCGCGCGCGGCGTGCGAGGAGAAGGCCAAGACGAGGCAGCGGCTAGAGATCAGGAAGAAGATCCAGGAGAGGCGCGAGGAGGAGCACTACCTCAAGCGTAAGCAGTTCGAAAGGGGACAGGAAAGGCAGCGCAGGCTGCAGAGGAAGCGGAGGGCCAAGGTAACGGAGAGGGAGGCGAAGCAGCGGGCTGCGGAGGGGGCCAGGGACGCATACGATGCCACTCAGGCGGAGAGGCCGCCCCAGGCACCGGACGACCAGACCCCTTCTGGCGGCAACGAGGAGCAGGTATACCCTTCTCCAGAGGCAGACACCCCCGGACTCGAACTCGAAGCCCAAGAGGCCGACAAGATACCCTCAGCCAACGGCGGCAACCCCAATGAACCAGCACCGCAGCCAGACGATGCCGCCACCCAGCCGTTCGACCCTGCCCCCCGCCTAGCCTGCGAGTTCCCCAACCCCGAGTCCTTCGACGCTCTCTCGGACCTCTCGGATCTCTCGGACCGCGAGTTCGACATCAGAATCGACTTCCACCTCGAGCAGCTCGAGCGAGAGCTCGCGCGAGATCAGCCGCGAGATCAGCCGCCCAATTTTCTACCCTCACCGCCGGCGGCCCCCCAGGACGACCTCGACGAGTTCGAGCGCGACCCGTGGAACGCCGTCGTCGTCGTCGGCCTGCGCGTGTACCACCAGGCCGCCGACGCCGTGCGCCTGACTGTCGTGCGGCCGAACCCGTACGCCAGTGCCGACGATGCTGATGCCGCGGACGACGAGGGCGGGAGCAAGGGCCTTGATGTGGACGACAGTGCCAAGGATGCGACGCTCGTGGGGGGCGTGGCGGATCGCAGGAAGAGCATCATGGGGAATAACAGTCAGAGGCCGGCGTGAGGTACTGCTGCTGCTGTGGTGGCTTGGGGGGCCTGCGTGGTCTGCGATGGATATCTATGGACCTACGCTATACTCACTGACAGATATAACGCATGGCCCTGTTCCCTGATGCTGCTGTTGTTGCTCTCTGTGCTTGTCATTCGTTGGGTATTACCCCTATTCCTCCGTATTGCCCCTATATTATTTCATCATGTTTGATAATAATAATAAACCCATGAATATGAACCCGACGCGCTGCGCCTTCCGATACAACTCATGGGGCCAAGGGGCTTAGACCCTTTCCCAAATAGGCAAATTCCCGAGAAGTTGCTCCGTAGATAGACAAGCCAGCACACACGGGGTACTGAGTACAATGGTTCTTTCTATCTGAATGGCATGGTCGTTATCGCGTCCAGAACCACCTCCTGTTCCAATTATTGACCAAAGAAGTAACTGTGAGATGGTTGGGATACGGGAGACGATAGCTGTTGGCTAAGGGTCGCGTATTGGCTTACCAACGGCCAGAACCTGACTGACGAGAAGTTCAGAAGCGTAACTACTACGTCTATTTCTTTTCTACGGCGGTAGAAGTCCCTATGACTGTAGCGCACGGTGTCGATCTAGCCCGCATGCTTGCCGAATGACATATTTTATTATCACTCCGTTGGAATAGCGGCTGGGGTCGAGGCTGGGCGAACGATACGATGAAGTTGAGGTAGTATACGGGTATTATACGGGTATTATAGTAGCGGTATTCAAGCCATTTTTTCTCGCCAGAACAAGGGAAACCCCAGAGTTCGAACCTGTTTTTGTCACCAAATGGTTAGTCGACACACGGGAAATGTGATGGGAAGGGTCACAAAGCGCTCACATGCTGGTCTGCTCCATGATGAATGGCCCGGGCGTGTCCAGAAGTGACTATGGTGATGCCAATGACTGAGCCAAGCATGAGAGGAGCTCAAGCAGGTGCAGGAAGTTGTCGGAGCCAGTGATTGCTCCCCGACAAGCAGAACCTGAATGGCTGCCCATACCGGAAGACTGAATCGATTTGGCTCAAGTCGTAGGGGGTCGCGACGCAACCTCGACAAGATAGCTTGCTGACCCACGGCGGCAGACGTGCGCGATGGCAGATACCAGACGACGAGACAACAACCGGTTGGTAATTCATTTGCCGTTAGCTGCAGACAGTCAGGTCAGAAGATGGGCCGGGCGTCCACCGCTGTTTATTCCTCATCAGTAATTGGCCAGAGGACGAGCAGCTTGCCTCAACTAAAGCGATGATCATTGCGATATTAAGGGAGAATGTCTCACTCTCAACGCACCCACCGCTGCCTAATCCGACTGCCACTCTACTCTCGCTCTATTATGCCAATGGCCCATCGGGTATTGGTCAATTACCGCGACGCATTTCGCCAACCTACCGCAACGCGCTGTTATATCGCACAGCATCTAGACACTGGAAGCCTGTTTGTTCGCAATATATGTGAGGTATTTCATCTCATTTGTGAGACTTTGCTATTGTCAGGTCTAGATATATTAGCTTTTAGACTGTCATCGAGACGCTTGGAGTATGCTAGTGCCTACGGAATAACTGAGAGTATTGTCGTAGTCTCTGTTAGATTTCCCAAGGGGGGAGACCTCTGACAGGTATTTCCATCTCCTTTGCGACTTGGCTGTAGCCTGGTCTAGGCCTACTAGTTTGGAGTAAAGTATGTGAGATACATAATCTCAATGTATAGCACGGTTAATTTAGTCCACAAAAAAGTAAAGCATAATATTGATCTATAATAGGAGATTATCTAGAAGTATAAATATCCCCCCTAGAGCATCCTGTATCTGGATTAATAACTACAATACCTAACTCTTATTTACTTACATACCACCATTTATACGTATACAAAATGAAGTACGGACTCGCTCTTTCCTTCTTTACCCTCTATACTACCGTATCGGCTTTAACTCATTTTGGCGTAAGTATAAAATCTCATCAATATTAAGCCTTATCCTAGGCAGTAATACCAGGATATCTCTATTATACGACGATGAAAGTTTGATGGCTAATATTATTTACTCTATAGGAATGCAATAAAACAGACAATAAGTGCCATTATAAGATTCAGCATAAAGACGGATTCGACAAAGACGGGAAGCAGAGATGGACATGGTCGAGGTATCAAAAGCCCTGTGCTGCTTCACACCCCGTAGGTGGCCTTGCAAATCCGCGCTCCTTCCCTTGCTTGCCTAATCCCAAAATAAAACTCGTGCATAAAAACGTATATGTATTAACTTGTAGAAAACATAGTGCGAGACCGGGCAGTCGTGCAGCCACGACACTTTTACTACTTTCACTGTATGTATGTAAGGTGTACGCCGCTAGACACAGAACGGCAGCCCGGGTGGAAAGGACAGACCTTGGGACATGGATGAAACCAAGAAGCTATAAAAAGTGGAGGAAGATAAGGGGCTCGCCGCTACATATAAATATACAAGACGTCGAGATCTGCTCGCGAGTACTTATCATTGTTGTGATTACTTTGCGTCCCCGTTTATCAAGATATAAATTCCCGAATACCCTCAAACCAAGATTCGTTTTCCTCATAATCCTGTGGGTGAGACAGACAAAAGAGTGCTGTAATCAATGACTTGCAGGAGTTTCTAGAACTATTGCGGCACGAATCACTGCCTTAGCCAGGGTTCACTCTGCCCTGAATATGCCCCGAGCTCTGGCACTTACTACCTGACGAATGCGCTCCGTCTTTTCCATTTCTGTATAAACTAGTTGCTGGTATTCGGCAGCAGCGCCACGGCCTTGAAACACTATGATCTATATCTAATATGCTTGGTTATAGGTCGAGTCCTATACTCATTTGTTAGGCGTGTAGTGCAGACCCTGGGAAGCGGTCCCAAGACTCGAGGCAGGAGGATAGTCTAGAAGATCAGTGCCTAATGCGAAAAGTCAAGGGAATAAATAGGAGCTTATTACAAAGACTTGTCTTCCTGACTTAGTATTCTACGGTCATCCATAGTCCGGTTGAGCTATATATGCACCAACACCGCAATCACGACAACAGCCGATAAACCAAGGTCAACCTAACAACAGAACCCCCCGCTCAGGTGGAGGTACAAGTAGTAGTGTTAGGTTAGGAAAGATGGGACGTAAGGGATTGAGCAAGAGAAAGGCATAACAGCGTCTCCGCCGGAATGTGACGTGATCAACAAGGATGGCCAGGGCTTCGCCTTCACGGCCAGGCGACTCATCGCTGCCGTCGTCACCCAGCTGTTCTCTTATATGATAAATTCACGAATGGCGTCGTGGTCACCCTGCGACGATGAAGGATTATGCCGACAAGCCTAGTTAATGCAGCGCGGAAATGCCAATTATACGACTCACAGTTGACTCGCAGGGGCTCCAGTGCATTGAGAGGTTAGGCGGAGGATCTGTCGAGAGCTCGACACCTCGGTCAGACTCTACCGCCTACGTCGTTGAGCCAGCCGAGTGGTTCTCCGACGTGCACGTTGAATTCAAAGTTTGCCATTCCTCAACCCTTACTGACGGCCACGTTTACTGACTTCTACCAGCTCGGCCGTGCTCGTCTGCGTGTTCCCGCCAAGGGCTTCTATATCTGGGATACGCCTCATCCGCCACCTTTGCATCAATGCCTCGTGGATCCAGCTTATGATCCTCCGTCCTCTCGTCTAACTACCATCCAGACACGCACCTGCACCGGTATCACTTTTTTTATCTCAAGCACCGGCTCTCTATCGGGAATTCATGCCCATACATCGATTCGGCCAAGTGCACAGGAGACCTTCGAGTCTCTTCCGCGCAGACAGCAGAACGCCGTTATGTGGGTGTACGTTCCTATCCGGGATGAGATCGCAGCATTCGGTATCTCCCAGCCGAGGTCCAAAGCTGCTCGTGCTTCTGTTGTTAGCCAGACGCGTATCCTGGTAAGATTCCCCATCACCCTGCCGGAATGGAAGAAGTGTCTAATAGAGAACATGTGCGTCTGAGACTTGGGGGCGATGTGTTCGTTGGACCTTACCACTGCAAGCAGCCACAACGCTTTTTGCTTACCGAACAACCTCTTGCGCTCATCTACGAAAAACTAGAGTACATTCCAGTTTCTTTCATCGGCATTCACTCCGCCTGCCACAAGGCCGAGCAGATATCCCTTGCTCCACCGTTTCACGCTTCACCGCCGTTCGAGAAGGCCTACTTTTCGTCAGCGCCCTTAGGGGATGTCGCAAGTATCCGGATTTTCAATGATAGGGAAGCGCAGGCCTGCAGAGGTATCGTCATCCAGTATGTGAACGGATCGCAACGAGCGCTCGGACAGTGTCGGGTGGGTATCGACCGCGACCGAATTGTAATGGGACCAAGACGCTTTTGTTTTGCCTCATTCACCTTTGGTCGGTCCTACAGCGGGGAGCAGCTTTGCGCTGCCAAGGTGGAGAGCAGTACCACTCATCACGAGCACGATGGAACCGATTGGGCATGTAACGAGTTGAGAGGTGTTTTGAGATTCTGGTTCAAGAACCGGCAAACGAAACTAGAAGTATCCTACATGCTCACCATCAACCGTTGTTGTGTCATCAGTACTGTAGTGGCTGAAAACGATTGGGGGTGCCATCATTCCCTCCACAGAGCATGTCCACCCCGCCTACGCGCGCCGAGGGTTTCTACATCACCGAGCATCCGTGAGTTAACCAGCCTGCACGCTTCTGCTGATGAGCCAACAGAGAGTGAGCGCTTTTGCACTGGGAGAGCTGATGAGAACATCGTCGAGCTCGTGTCCGTTGTAATGCCATTCAGGCCAATGCTCCGACAACGGCCCGCATCTTGATGGGAAGAGAACACACCCATTTCAGAACCACTAGGCGTGAGACGTTCCATTCATCATCGACGAAGACGTTGGTAGCATGGAAGTCGGTGAACTGGAGTTGGAACGGACCGTTGCGTTGCTCCCTTATGATGTAGTTGTGCGAGAGTCCTCGAAGCAACGTCTTGATCATTTATGGGCCGTTGCTCGTTATGATGAATTTGAAGCCATGGAGATTCCATGACACAAATGTCTCCGTCGGTACATCAACACTTGGGCCCATCCTACAGTGCCAAATTGCTTGACAGGGTATCCAATTCAACGTCCCAATCAACTCGGCAACACTCAGCCCAAAGCCCAGAATCATAATACAATGCATTTCGAAACGGTAAAAAACGTCTGGCAACAACCCCCCCTTACGCCTGGACGTGCTTCTCATGGTGCGAATCGTCCACAGGCCCGTCGCCATCCAGGGCCTTGGTGTCTTCGCCGCCGGCGCCCTCATGGGTCACGATCTGGCGGTGCACCCACGTGTCGTCGGGCCTCCAATTTTTCGACTTCCTCGCCGACGTGACCTCCGTGTACAGCAGGTCGATCTCCTCAAGGCTGAGGCCCTTTGTCTCATAGATGAAGAAGTAGACAAAGGCGATGCAGATGAAGCAGCAGCCAAACCAGATGAAGAAGATCTTGGACTGGAGGTTGGCGAAACCCGGGCCGAAGTTGACCAAGTACGGTGTCGAGTAGGCAATGGCCCAGTTGAAGAGCCAGTTGGTGGCAGTCGTCATGCTCAGAGACCTGGCACGGCACTTGAGGGGGAAGATCTCGCCGGTGACAACCCAGGCGAGCGGTCCCCAGGTGGAGGCGAAGAAGAAGATGTAGATGCACGAAAAGGCCACGGCCGCCTTTTGACCCGAGAGGTTCTTGACGAAGACGAGGCCGTCGGGGTCCTGGCCCGAGGATAAGGTGCCGGTCATGGCGACGATGAACTGCGACACGCACATGCCCACGGCACCCCAGAGGAGCAGCGGGCGTCGCCCCCACTTGTCGATGGCATACAGACCGGGGATGGTGGAGGCGACGTTGATGGCCGACGTGATCATCTGGATGACGAAGCCGCTCGAGACGCCCGAGTTCTGGAAGTACTTGGTGCCGTAGTAGAAGATGAAGTTGATGCCCGTCAGCTGCTGCAGGGCCTGGAGGGCCATGCCGGTAAACTGGCGCTTCAAAATCGGCGGCCTGAAGCAGTCAATGTACGACGACTTTCCAATGCTCAGCTCGTATTCGTGGCTAGCCTTGATTTCGTCAAACTCGTTCTGGATGGCTGGGTGATCGGCGGGCAGGCGGCGGATGATGCCGAGAGCCTTCTTGGCCTTGTCCGGCTTTTCGCGGCGGATCAGATAGCGTGGCGTCTCGGGGAGGAAGATCATGCCGGTGAACAGGACGAGGGACCAGGCGAACTGCACAGCGATGGGGATCCGATAGCTCCCCGTGTCCATGCGTTGCGAGGTGGCATTGTCGACGACGGCGGCCAGAAGCAGGCCAATGGTGATGGCCAACTGGTACGCACCGACGATGGCGCCCCGAATCCACTTGGGAGCAGTTTCGGACTGGTAGAGAGGAACTGCAAGGGAAAAAAGCACAGGTCAGAAACGGGGGTTCTTGCATACGCTGCGAGGTCCGTCTTGCTGGACGTGACTTACTCAGTGCAGAGACTTGACCGACGCCAAAGCCGGCAAAGAAACGACCGGCGAGGAACAGGGGGATGGAGGTAGAAGCCGTCTGGAAGATGACTCCAAGGTTGAAGACCCAAGTCGCAGCCATCAAGGCGGGGCGACGACCGATGTAGTCACCGAGGAAAGGCGAGGAGAGGGCGCCAAAGAAGGTGCCGGCAGAGAGGATGGAGACGATGGCGGATTCTTGGCTGGTGGTGATGTCGAGGTGGCCGGCGGGATTGCGGTAGCCAGTGCTGAACGTATCTTGCCAGTAGGGCATGGCAATGATGCCGCTGATGGTGCCCGTGTCATATCTGCATCTGCATCAGTGCGATGCCATGTGAGGGCGTCAGCTCAGAAGCGCGTACCCGAACAAGACGCCACCGAAGGCGACAAAGAAGCCAATGGCGATGCCCGGCCACGACTTTCCAGCCTCCTCGGCTGGCTTGGACAGGGAGACCTTGCGAAGGATACCCATTGCGCCTGGGCTGCCGTGGTGGACGGTGAGGATTTGGAGAAGCGAGGCGTGTAAGTGCCGGCTCGGCCAGCGGGGTCTCAGAGATTGTTGACAATGGACCACGGCGAGGACAAGTCCGATTCGCCGAGAGGTAAGAGCGTGAGACAAAAAAAAAGGTCGTCTCGGTGGAACAGCAGAGAAGATTATATTGAGACAGGCGGGGAGGCCAGGCGGCCGAGTTATAGGCAACAGGATCGACGAGATGCCTGCTCTTTCGAAGCTACGAAGTACACAAAACTACTGCAGCTGTCGCCCGGGGGGTGATGCGCGGATGGTGGCGGGACGCCGGCGGAGCCGTGTGGCAGCGGAAATGGATACTAGCGGCGGTGGTAGCGCAGGCCGGTTGGTGCAGCACGGTGAGGGCGTCGGCGCCGGGGCTGTCAAGCTCGGCAGAGGCGAGAAAGCTTCGTGGCGAGGACGGTGAGTTGGTGGCGGCGGCGGCGGCGACGGAGGTGTTGGAAACGGCCCGAGAAGCAGGGAATGCACGGAGACGACGGATCAAGCGAGTCAGCAAGACGAGATGGAGGAACGCATGACGGGGGGCGACGAACAAGCAGACCGAGGAGAGACTCGGGGTATTCTTCCCCCATGGCCACCCACGTCGTCCGTACGTACTCCGTACTATCTGATACACGCCAATGCTGGGTACGTGCGCGTGGCGACGGCAACCAGCCAGTGATGACGATGCATGCCAGGGTTGCATCGCCGGTTCGGGAAGCGCGCGCGCAAGACTCGGCCGCTACATGCCGAGAGCAGCGAGGAGAAGGCGGAGAGGTTGCCGTCAGCGAGACAGCGGTGCGCACCCGGCACGGTAAGTCGCCGGCACTGAGAGGACCTAGTCCATGCTTGGCCTGGTCGGAGGAGCACCGCAGTCCCATGCGCGCGGGGACGCTGTGGACGTGGGCCAGACGATGTCGGGAGAGTGGCTGGTGTGCTCGAAGGTGTGCTCGTAGGTGTGCTCGTAGGTGTGCTCGAGGTCTCGAGACTCGACACGTCTCTGCTTTCTGCTTCGCGGCTCGCCCGGTGCAGTCGCTTGGACAAGCTGCAACGGCAGGCGCGGTACGTACTCGTGCTGGCTTCACCGTCTTCTCCTCTCCCCATTTCTGCCGCCGCTTCATCCCTCACCGCTTCGTCCCTCACCACCTCATCCCTCACCACCTCATCCCTCACCACCTCATCCCTCACCACTTCCACTTCATCGCCACCCCACGCCACATCCCAGTCACCCTCCTCGGTGTGCGCGCTGCCGAATAATACTCCGCACGAACGCTCCCCATCCGGCACTAGCACCGTCGAAACGCCAGTACGGCGGACTGCTGGTTAGTTTATGCTAAAACGATTTTTAGCAACTACGCACACCCCGGTGCGCCTAAGCTTACCTCATTACGCACGTAAATCTATAGGCATATAATAAAGTACTTTATCGCCCTATAACGGGGATCTTACCCCAGGGAACGAATCCTCATCCTTGAGAATCTTTAGGCCCTTGGCCGAAGCGGCAGTGATTGCGTTGGCATACTCGCGGACAGTGATAGCCATGTCCGAATAGTCGCCGTTCTGGAGCTCCTCGAGCTTGGGGACGAGCTGGCCATTGATTGACTCTGGAAGGTTGCGTGGGGAGGCATTGTTGTCGTAAGCGGCGTATGGACGCGGTTGGGTGGAGAAGTTGAGATTTTGTGGAGAACTCGGAAAAGGAGGGGTAGTAGCCTAGATAACCAGGCGATCTATATCGAATGAATTAGTATGATAACGTACGCGCGCGTACGATAACTTGGAGGGTCGGATTATAAGAAATAAACTTACTAATTGATTCCAGGTTGAAAGAGGGAAGGAAATAAGGAAGGAACGTTACTTCGTACACAAGCGATGAATTTATAGATATATACTAACGGTTATGTACTTAGGGGGGTAAACAGCACCCCTATATGAACATTCACAAATGCACTCCCGCCGTATACGCATTAAAAACCGTTTTGGCACAAACTAACCAGCAAGTCCGCCGTAACATCCGCCTGCCCTGGGCCACTTCAGCCTGATCACCTCACAACACATAACCGCCGCACGACAAGACTGCCCACCATGAGCGACTCGCGCCGCAGTCGCCGGCCAGACAGCCACCAGATGTGGGACGACGCCGACCGCCGCGACCACGACAGACAGCCACCGCGGGACAGCCACCGCGAGCGAGAACGGGAACCCAGAGACCGCAGAGGCTACCGCTCCCGATCGCGGGAACGATGGGGGCCCGGCGATAGGTCTCCCGACAGGCGCTACAGAGACCGCGACGCGGACCGCGGCCGAGGCAGCAGGGGGCGCGGCGGGGGCAGGGGCAGAGACAGGGGAGGGCGAGATAACCATGGGCCATGCGACGACAGAGACCGCCGCGACAGGAGACGTGACGACGACGCCGACCACCATCGCGAGCGTCGCCGCTCTGCCTCTCCCAAGAGCACCAGCCCCCCTCCCGCACCAACCCTCCCCACGCGCTCCCGCCCCCGAGACTCAACCGCCGAGGCACCACCCACAAGAACGACCACCATGGCCTCCAACCATGACCCGGCCCAAGGCGCCGACCTCACGCCCATGGACCAGGATACCAACAACCCTCCAGCGGACGAGGATGGCGAGGTCGACCCCGACGAGGCCGCCATGCAGGCCGTGATGGGCTTCGGCGGCTTCGGCTCCACAAAAGGCAAGAGGATTGCCGGCAACGACGTCGGCGGTGTGCGCAAGGAGAAGAAGACCGAGTACCGCCAGTACATGAACCGCCAAGGAGGGTTCAACCGGCCGCTGAGTCCGTCAAGATGAAGGATGCGGTTCATAAGGGCAGGCAGGCAGGCAGGAATCAGGCGTTTGGGGCGGCAATGCGATCATCAGGCGAAGACGCTGTACATTGCACACGACATGATGTCCCGGGGAACCAGGGATGAACGTCACGAGGTTTCTCAAGTCAGGCGTCATGTGTCGTGGGCAAGAGACCACCACCGCCTGGCTCAACTTTGTGGAAACCCAAACTGCAAACAACGTAGAATTGAAGCTGTGGTAAAATACAAGGTATATACCCCCCTCGCAGCCGCAAGCAATTCACACACCCTCGCGAGTCGCTCCCCTATATCCCCAAAACAGATTCCTCGCGTCCCGCTTATGCCATGTAGTTTATAAACATCACGTACTGCAGGCGGCATGTTGCTGGCGCTCACTGCCCAATGACATCGAGTTCAAGGCGAGCTTATTCCTCCTACGCCTTCTCCGCGTGCTGCTCAACATGCTTCGGATCCGGCTCCTTGGTCTCCTGGTCCTCCATCTCTTCGTCGTCCTGCTTCTCTTCCTCTGCAAGGCCTGCGTCTGTGCTTGGGACATCGTTCCCATCCGGTCCACCCTCCCTATTATCATCCATCGTTGCCTTCTCCCGTCGTCTCCTCCGTAGACGTCGCTCTTCGTCTGCTGTTTGTCTCCTCGCCTTTCGTATGCTCTCCCTCATGTCAGGGTCGTCCCCGTCGGCGCCCTCGCCCCCACGCATGCCTTGCAGAAGGGCGGCGGCTCTGTCTGCGACGTCGTCATCGCCCTCTTTCGAAGAGGCGAGTCCGGGGCTGAGCAAGTTGCCTTCCTCGTCGATGGTCTCCTCCCTGCTCAGCAAGGTGGCTTCGAGTTCGGGGATTTCGTTGAGGTCGGGAACCTTCTGCCCGGACGCCACGCGAACTTGGTGCCGGTCCTTGAGGCGTGCGCGACGGCGCCGGTCTCTCTGATCCCGGGCCTGGGGCGCTGCCGCCCTGAGCTTCTCGAGGAGCGAATCCATGGCGCCAGTGCTTGATTGGGAGGCGGTTGTGCCATCTGTCAAGGCAGACGAAGCCTTTTGCTGAGCGTGCTTTCTCTTCATGGAAGCTTCGTTGCGCCTCCTGGTCTCCTCCAACTGCAGGTTCTTCTCCCGTGACTTCTTCCATTCGGACACGAAGGTGGCCAACTTGGTAAAAAAGTCTCTCCTGGCGTTCTCGTCCGTGGGGTCTTCGCCGTAAAACACCATGATGTCCTTGTAAGTCCTCATCATCTCGTCCAGGTACAGCTCCATCTGCTCCGCCTTTCTTCGCGCCTCCTTCATGCACCTTTGCACGATCTGGCTGACACGGTCCTGGGGGTGGAACTTCTTCGGGTCGCTCAGGTTGCCAGAATCCAGGGACATCTGCACGTTCCGGATGTTGTCCACATATTTCTTCGCATCGGCGCTGAGCTGGTCGATGTTGACCTTCTGAACAGCCAAGACCCCGCCGATGTCGTTGGCAAAGCCCTCCCACTCGGGGTACTGGCTTCGCACGATGCGCTCGACCATGTCGGCCAGAGTCGACTCGTTCTTGTCGTCCTTGACCATTCCCAGTCTGGCAAGGGAGCTGAGCTTGAAACCGCGAGCCTGCTTGTTGGCGTCGTTCATGTAATTGCCAATGTCCAAAATGAGGCCGAGAACATTCATCAGCGACACGGAGTCTCTCAGACTCTCAGACACGTTGACAACCTGGCGAATCCTCTCGTTCAGCTCATCGTAGTCGGGCTCGAAGCTTCGCGTCAGCGCCAAAGCCCTCATCCTACTCTTCCAGTAATGGTGAAGCTCGAATGCAGTGTACAAGTAAATCTGGTCCTGTCGTGTCAGCTCGGACGGGTCTTGTTCTCTCGTCTGGTTGTTGGCTTCCGGCCCGGTGAGGTCCCTGCTGTAAGGCGCCATCTGCTTCGCGGTGTTGTCGGGAATGTTGCACAAATCGTCTTTCTGTAAGAAATCCATGACCACTTGATTGTCCAGCACGTCGGTGTCGCAGTGAATAATCATTTGCACAATCTTGTCAACGGAGTGGTGGGAGAACTTGGCAAGAGCAATTTCTATGACTAGTCAGTATCGAACGCGTGTCGTAGTAGAGGGATGTGGACGTACCATATGCCTTTCTGACGTCAGCAGATATGATTTGCTTCTTGTCGCTCTTCTTGGAGCTCCCAGTGCCAATTTGCTTAATCTCCTTGGCCAGAAACAGCTTTTCAACTTCGTCCAGAATTCCTTTGCGGTTGAGCTCATTGTACTTCTCTTCCCTCTCCTCGGCTGTCGGGGCATGTGCCGCCCAGTGACTGGTCTCAGGGGTATCGACCTTGTCCCAATGCAGAGCCTTGAGCTTCTTCTTGGGTCGAACAACGGGCAGTCCGATGCCAGAAGTAGTGAACGCGGCCTTTTGCGGCAAGAAGTTGCCAGGTATGAGGCCAGGCATGGGCGGTGGAGGGGGGGGCGGCATGGCGCCTGGCGTACCCGGCGG
>NRSZ01000353.1:13597-81380 GCA_002901185.1 Tolypocladium capitatum | reverse complement strand
TCGGCGGCGGCGGCGGCGGCGGCGGCGGCGGACCGGACAGCATGCCTGGCATCGGAGGGGGAGGAGGAGGCGGTGGAGGAGGAGCACCGAGAACTTGACCGGGCATGGGTGGCGGCAGCGGAGGCGGCGGCGGAGCGCCGGTTGGATCAGCGACTTCGATCTTGGGAGTATCGCCATCCGCGGGGGTAAGGGGTGTGGAAGATTCCATGCTTGGATGTGACGGTCCGGTTGTAACGCCATCGCCTTCCTCCGAGTCGCTGCCCTCGTATTTTTTTACCTTGGAGCCAATCTCATCGAGCAATCCGGCTTGGTGCCTAGGATCCATCATGGGCCGCTTCATGTGTACAATCCTGGGTCGTTCGTAGATGATGCCGTTGTCACCCTCGGTCTCCTCGGTTTCTTCAATGGCATCGTCGTCAGTGCCTTCCTTCTGCGAGCTGACCGGCTTTCGAGTGATCCTGGTCTGGCGGTTTATGCTGCCGAGCACACTGTTGGTGAAATCTCGGGGTGGCGTGCCGCCGCCTGGGGGCGTCTCCGGCTCTTCGCCCTCCATTTCTTCCCGCAGAGCGCGGAGTCGGTCCGAGGGCCCCGTCCCGTCTCCCCATGCTCTGCCTTCTAGCTTGAACTGAGTCTTTTGCCGCTCGAGCTGCTTCTGAAGGCGCTCCATAAGGCGCTCTCGGTCTAGGATGCCTTGCATTTGTGCCGCATTGGCGGTGTTGTCGGTATTCTTGTTGCCTTTGACAGCGTTGGATGCTGCGATATCCTGGGCATCTCGGAGCATGAGGTACAGCTCTCTCGTTTCCAGCTCGTTCCTTTGTGCCTCCTTGGACCTGAGTGTTTGAACGCTGTCCAATTCGGCCTTGAGGCCGTCTGCTTGTCGCTTCTGCGCCTGGATGAAGCGCGCTTGTTCGTCGAGTTGTTTCTGCATCTTGGCAACCAACCCGTCCGCTCCCAGCTCCAGCCTGGCTCGCATCTCGTCGCGCTCGGCCATGGCGGCCTCGGCAATCTGTCGCGACTCCAGTGCCTCATCCTGTGCCTGCCGAGCTTCCGAGTCCGTATGCAACTTGTCCAGAAGACTTTGAACGGTAAAGTTCAGGCTTTGCTTGAGATCCATGTTCGGCAGGCGCCGGTCCATGGCGACATAGCTGAGCATCGCGTCGACGAGTTGGAACATTCGCAGCCGCTCTTCGCCGTCGTGAGTGCGAATGAGCATGAGATGCTGGAGTGACGAAACAAAGTAGTCCTGGGCCCTGCTCCCCTGGATTCGCTGGTAGATGGCATCGGCAATCTGAACGGGGTCGTTCATGTCCTTGATGTCGCCGTCGACATTGTCCTTGATGCTGCTATTATCCCTTTCCAGCATGTCCTCGTAGTCGATGGCCTCGTTTGTGCGGTAGCGCTCGATTTGCTTGTCAAGGAGGTCATATTGGAACCCTTCCATCTTGGTCAGGATTCTTTTGATCCCGCACGCCGTGAACTGAGCCCGGACATGGACCCTGAGCTGGAGGTCCCTCTCGGGGGAGTCGACAATCATGTTGACCAACATGAGCGTCGTGACGGCGTATTCCATCAGCAGGTT
Organism: Tolypocladium capitatum; assembly: GCA_002901185.1. Classification (NCBI taxonomy): domain Eukaryota; kingdom Fungi; phylum Ascomycota; class Sordariomycetes; order Hypocreales; family Ophiocordycipitaceae; genus Tolypocladium; species Tolypocladium capitatum. The sequence goes on along the minus strand of NRSZ01000353.1, from coordinate 79,801 downwards.
CTCCATGCCGATACCGCCCGTGCGAAGCTCTTCGCTGGCGCCGACAAGGCTGCCCATCTTGCCACGGCCGTCGACGGTAACCTCGACCAGCCGCATCCAGGCATCGAATCTACCATTCTCTCCCGACTGGGCCTTGACCTCGTCCAAGGCTTGTATCACCTTGAGATGCCCTTCTCCGTTGTCGCCCCAGGTGCAGAGAAACGTCAAGATCTCGCTGACGAGCTTCCTGGTCGTGAGTCGTGCCGAGATGAGCGACGTGGCGAGCGCCAGCAGCACTTTCTGTTGCATGAGCGCGTCGTCGGCACCAAACTTGTTGTTCATGAGCGCCTTGAGACACTTGACAATATCATACTCTCTATCCAGGCTCTTCTCTGCCTTGGAATTGTCCGGGGCTGGGCCGAGGGCTGTCTTGCGGTTGAGCTTCAGGAGCAAGGTCACCAGGGCGACTTGGCCCTGGCACTCGACGAAGCGTCTGACCCAGCCGATTTGCTGCGTTCGGAGGTTGACCTCGAGGCTGCCCATGCCCTTTGTGTCCAGCTTGTCCTCCATCACCCTCCTCACGTACCATTCCGGCGTCCCCTCCTCGTCAGAGTACGTGGTAACGTCGGGTGCTGCATACTGGTTTGTGCGAGCCGTCTGGCGGCGCTTCTGCTCTCCTTGCCACTCCGTGAGGCGGTCCTGGTGCAGCAGAGTCCACTTCTTCTGCGGCGGATAAGCCATCATCTGTCTCCTCGCTTGCTCGGGTAAGTTGTGCCAGCCTCGTTTCTGCATGAGCTGCAGGAACATCTGCTCGACAACGTTGTCATCGTCGGGCTTGGGGAAGACGAAGCCTTCCTGAGCGCTGGATCCGAGGCCGGAGAACTTGGTCAATCGGTGCGAGTCTCGGTGCGAAGTATGGGAGCCGTGGGAGCTCTGTGACGATGCAGTGGGTAGGGCTAGTTGCGATGAGCGCGTGTTTCCAACCTCTCGATAACCTGGATTACCTGAGAATATGCTGAGGTTATCTCCTGAGCCTCGGCCGTTGGAGGCCATGTAGGAGTCGTAACGCGAGCCATTCGTAGCGCTGGCCATGCTGCCACGCGCGGGGCCCCACTGCTGGTACTGCGGCTGTCGTCCCGTCGAGGACATGGTAACGTTGGACGGGCCCGTCACCGGCCGCGATACGGAGGCATGGGAGCCTGCATTGAAAGTCGACTGGTCAAAGGAGGGGTACTGGTGGAAGTCCATGCCGCCTTTGTTCAAATGATGCGGCAGAGGGTCTCGGCGCACGGGCATCTGGTCGGGCTTGGGTAGGTATTCGACTGGAATCGGTGATCGGGAGCCGGGCGGAACACTCTCGTAGGGGATCGACGTTATCACTCCCGCCATCATGTTGATTCCGGGGTCGGGCGACGCAGGCGCGTCAATGGATACGCTGGACGAGTCTCGCTTGTGGCGCGACGAGCGCGAGCTCATGGTGCTGGCGGCATCGAGGTGGTCGGCGTCGGTGGTTCGGCGGTCTTTGTTCTTATTTCTGGAAAAGAGGGACCGACCGCCCGACGACTGCCTCGACTTGTCGGCGGACGACATTGTGGACGCTGGCGGATCGGGATACTATATGAGACACGTAGAGGCGGCAGAGTGCTGGCCGAGGGCCGCTGGCATGGTGAAGAGACGATCTGCCCGTCGGGGTCTGGGCGGCGGGCGGCTGGGCGAGCCAAGGGAGCCTTGCTCCAGTCGGCCTGGGCAGCTCCTTGCCGGATATGTATGCGGCCAGCCGTGGCCGTTGCTCGATTCCAAGGCTCGCGACGGGCTGGGTTGGACGTGGTTGCGTGGTGTTCAGCCGCAGAAAGTCGTCGGAGAGCGCGTGGCCACGGACGCGCGAAAGGATCGGGCGGGTCCGGCGAGGCGTCGCTCGGTGGGCTCGTTCGCTGGCGCTTCGCAGATGGCGATGCTGCAGTCCCGCGTCCGAGATGCTCGACGGTCGGGTGTCGAAACAGCATGCAGAATGCGGAGAGTTCCGCTCTGGACGAGGCCCCTGATGAGACGGGGCGCGACAAGGGGCTGGCTGCTTTTGGCCTTGGCTGAGAGATGACGATTCAGGAGAAGCGGCTGCATGTGCGGGTGGGGTGGGAAGGCTGTGAGGTGGCCCCAACAGGGCGGCAGGCGCCAGCAACCTGCAAGTTGCAGCAACCACGGCAACTGCACGGCGCTAGCGGCGCGACCGAGCCGTGCAACAGGCCGTGCAACAGGGGCCGTGCAACAGGGGCCGGGAGCTGCGGTTGTTGGCGCGGGGCGATGGCCGTGCAGTAACACAGAGGCATGTTTAGGCGTCCAGGCCGCACACCGAACCCGAGGCTCAAGCCGTCCGGAACCACGACGCCGGGGCAAGCGTCGGTCCAGTCCCACCCGTCGACACGGCCATCAAACCCCCACCCGCAGTCGTGGTTTGTCGCAGATGCTGCACTGGCCGAGCGGGATTGGCGCCGGCAATGAGCCCTAGAAGCTCTTATCGGCCACGCGACAGAACCAGCCAGGCCCCTGCCCTGAACGACCCGCAGGGGTGTGGCGGTGCGCGAGGCGCCGTGGCCAAGGGTGGCTGGAGGCCCGCCGGGGCAGTGAGGCGTCTTCATCGCAGCTCCAACTCCAAGAAGTCGTAGGCAGGCACCATAGCTACCTAGCCGGGGACAAGGCCGTCGTCCGCCCTGCCGTCCTCGCGGCCAGCCTTCTTCGAATACATCTGCTCGGCGTCGTTGATTCCCTTGTGGCGCAACCATGGCGCCCACCTCGCTGCCTCTCTTCAAGGTATGCCTCTCCCATCCCCCGCCGCGCCCAACCACGCCGTGACTTGCCCGTACTTACCGCTCCCCAGGCGCTCTTCGTCCCCGCCGTCATCTCCCTCCTCATCTTCCTCGTCCTCACCTTCGTCCTCGCCCCCATCTGGCGCCGCTACCGCAACCGCTACGGCCAGTACCTGCCCCTCGACTCCATCTCGGACCGCACGTCGTCGCTGCGCCATCGCATCGTCGGCCGCTTCGCCGGCTTCAACCCGCTCGCCACCTTCCTCAGCGCCAGGCAGGTCGTCTTCGCCCACGGCGCGGCCGACGACGGCGAGGAGCTAGGCGACGTCGACGAAGACACGTGGCGGCGCGCCGTCGACAGCCACGTACCGTCGGCACAGCTGGAAAGCTCGAGGCGGCTAAGTCGGGAGTATGCTCTGTCGGTGCTCCGAGGCCGTGTGTCGATTGCTGACGATGTAGCAGTTTGGAGGAAGGGTTCATGGACGACAGTGATGAGGAGCCAGATCGAAGGTGACAGAACAGGACGAACGTTTCCACGACGAATTGTGCCACAGCGCGCGTCTCGGATTTAGAACAAGGACGATTTCCGACGGGAAGAGCGTAGCGACCTCATATCAAGGTTGTTTTGTTGCCCCGGCGCCGCGGAAAAGCAGATACAAGGTTTCATAGTTGTCACGAGCTTGTGCGTCCCAATCATCACGTCTGTATACAAAGACGGAGATGAAATGCTGCGAATTTATTCGAGGGGCCAGGCAGACACTTGCCCATCTCGGCGTCTCCAGCAGGAATTGGGCCTCTGCCCCTATACCTTGTACAGCCCGTCAGGCTGAGAGGCAGAGCACTTGATAAAGAATCGGGACAAGACGTCCTCTGCGTACGCTGACATGGTGTATTCAAACACGTACGTGTACCTGGTTGAGCTCTATTCTAGCCATTCTACCTATTTCGCTGACTTGATGGCGCTGTTGAATCCAAGGGCGTATACACACAAACCTTCGCCATCAACTTCACCCACTGGCTTGTTCGTCGCTGATATGTTTGCCAGAACGCAGCGGCATAAAAAAGTGGCTTCGAGGCGCCGTGGCAAACCCATATTCTACCAACTTCTCAGCCCACCAGGCCCTTTGGTGCCGGTCGAGCCTCCTCTCAGCCTGCTCAACAACGAGCATCTGAACCTTGCGGACGGCATCATGCCCAAACTCCAAGGCGGTCTTGCGACGGTCCCGCCGCTTGGTCTCCGTCTTGATCAGCTTGTTGGCCGCCGCCTCAATTGCCTGGTGGATCTTCAACCCCTGGGGCGTCCTGCAGAACTCGTAGTTCCAGGGCAAAACGACGGCCGTCGTGTCCGAGAAGGCCGTCTTCGGGGGTTCATTGGTCGGGCACGTCATATGCTCGCAGCTGTGGCGCAGAGGGATGTAGCACTTGGGGCATTTCTTGACCGCCGCACGCTTCGCGAGCCAGCGAAAGACGCACTCGTGGCCCATGAAGTGGCCGCATGGAAGGTAGGCCACCTTCTCGATCTTGTTGTCGAGCATCCTCGGCGTCCACAACTTCTTGCCACACATGTAACACAAGCCGGGGTCCGGGTCAACGTCATCGGAGCTGCCGAGCAGCGTCGAGCCAGCCGAGATCGAGGAGTGCAGATTGCGTTCCCTGGGAGGCACCGGGGTGCCGGCGCCAGCGTCTTCTACCCTGGTCTCTGCAGACTTGGTTGTACTGCTGTCGCGTCTGCTCACCGGCACGGGTCGAATGATTAGACTGGGAGGTTTGGGTACAACCACCGTTTTCCCATCCTCTTTGCTCCAGGGTGCCACTTCCTCCCAGTTCAACCTCGGCATCTCAATAATATCTCCCCTAAGGAGGGGCGAGCTTGAGGAATGCGAGGAACTCTGGGTCCTGGGAGCTGGCTCTGGAGACTCGGACTCGATTCGAGATCTGCCGATGCAAGATTGCTCAACTGGGTGCTGCCGAAGGGGGTTGGGGAGAGGTTCCGCAGATTGAGCATCGTGACGACGGTAGGCAACAAGGTCCTTGGGTGCAGCTAGGCTATCCTCGGCCTTCGACTTGCGCTCCAGCCGTTCACGTTGGACCTTGGAGTTGAAGCGCTTCAACAGCTCCCGCGGAGATACCATGGCGGGCAGTCTGCTACTCTGCCGAGCTGGAGTGCGTTGCTGCAAGGTGGAAGGATGAGGTTCATAGCCAAGGGGCCGAGCCGGACCGGGTTCTAGATGATGGTCTAAAGGAGTGGGTCGTGCTTGGTTTTCAAGAAATGAATGTCTGGTCCAGGATGCAAATGCTAAGCAAAATGTTGTTGATGACGGACGAGTGTGGAAGAAGCCAATGTTGGGCCAGAGGTTGACAAGACTCTCGTGCTGTCTAATAATCTAATACTCCCATCCCGTCGGCGGCTTCCTCTCACCCGGGTCAGGCAGGTGCTTGCTTCTCGCGTTGCCAGCCGTGTCCTGGCGTGTCTTTCCCACTGCGCCAGTATCTGGGCCGTTCCTCGTGTAAGCCGGGCCTGGCCATCTCCTACCCAACATCTCCTCGTCTGCACGCGACATTTAATTTTTTTTAAATTTCTATAAGCCTCTGACGTTGCAATGCTAGTACCAAACCCGCTACTTGGATAAACTGAATCGTCATCATCAAGTGAATGTGTGTTCTGATATTCTGATGCTCTGTGAGGACTATGGTTGGCAGATGCAGCCTAAACGCCCCATCCAACGACCCCCCCCCACCTTGCTCGACGTTCATGGAGCTTCGCTCCGCCGCACCACGTCACCTCCCTGCCCTCTCGTTCACCAGTGCCTGGCCCAATGTGCTTTCCACGATGCGGTTCCGAACGGAATTGAAAAATATACGCACCTTTGCCAGTAAGTCTCTCCGAGCAGATGAGATGCGCCTCCACCCTCCCCAAGTAGAGCGCAAGCTAACGCCATCACAAGAGCTTACCGCGGCGCTCTCCTCGCTTGAGAAGATTGCATGGATTCGCCTGAGCGATGACACGGCGCGCTTCACCGTGATTCCCGACGTGGGATCCCAGGTCTGGGCGTACGTGCCGTCTTTCCGAGGATCCAGTTCCATCTGTGCTTGCGGTTGAAACGGTGTTGATGCTTCACAGCTCCGTCGCCATGGACTTCATCTTCGACAACTTCCACATCCAGTCTGCCGAGGCGTCCAACACCATCAACCTCGAGCTCCCCCTACAGCCCCTCCAGCGCGCCCTCAAGTCGGCCCTCAACAGCATCTCCGCCTCGCTCCGCCTCACAAAGAAGGACGGCCTGCCCACCCTCTCCCTGACCATCATCACCACCACGTCCCACAGCTCCTCCAACGCCGCCGCCAAGCCCTCCGCCGCCGACGACCCCTTTGTAGATGACGACGTCTTCTTTCAGCCCGAGCACCTCGAGACGTCGCTGAGGCGCGAGCACGAGAAGATCATCACGCAGGACATACCCGTCCGCGTGCTGCACCCCGAGACCGTCGAGATGATCATGCAGCCCAAGGTGCGCGAGCCCGACGTGCACATCCAGCTCCCGCCACTGCTGCAGCTGAAGGCCATCTCGGACCGCTTCACCAAGCTCGCCCTCGCCTCGTCGAGCGCCAGCAAGGCCCCCAAGCTCGAGCTCAGCGCCAACATGCACGGCAGCCTGCGCCTGCGCATCGCCATGGACACCACCGACATCTGCAGCGTCTGGTCCGACCTCGAGAACCCGGAGCTCGACCCCGCGCAGCTAGACAGGCCCGTCGAGGACCACCCGAGCACCAAGTTCCGCCAGGACGGGCCCGAGCGATGGGCCACGGTGCGCGTCGACGGCAAGGACTGGAGCAAGGTGCTGAGCGTTGGCCGGCTCGAGGGCAGGGTCGTTGGCTGCTTTTCGGATGACCATGCGTTGATATTATACGTTTACGTGCCGCATTATGATGATTCCTCTACCGAGGACTCTGTTGTCACGGTGAGTACAGACCATACAAGCAGACTCTCCTCTGATGCTCGTGCTGACGGGACACAGTATTATGTTCAATCATATAGTGTATGATTCTTAAACACAATTTCGGCGTTGGCAAGGTGCAAAAGGATTTGCAGGGCAAGACAGAGCCTCTTGAGATTTCGGCGTTTTGCAATAGTTTACGGGTTACATGTATTCGCTATGATGACGCCTGGGTCATGCATGGATGTAGACATATGACCGAATCAGTTGCTCATGTCAGGCACGCAGAGCAACTTCACAACGTGGAGAGATAGCTTAAGAACATCTCTCTCTCATTCACCAGTCTCGGCTGGCCAGCATCTCAACTCATGACGCGCAAATATTACAACTCGCTACTGGTAGGGTCAATGTCTCTATGGTACAATCGCCTGGCTGCGGTGTGGTATAAATCTCTATAGAAAAAAAAAGCTGCGTACCGCCCAGGAGGAAACGCTCGACGTGCACCGAACCCATCTGATCTCATGTTTATTTTGCCATGACATCGACATATCGCCCGCTCTTCCTCGGCTTCTTCTGTCCCGCCTTGCGGGGTGCCGGTGCGCCGAGCAAATCATCAATACTGCTGGCGTTGCTCATGCTGGTAGTTGGCCTGCTGGGCGGCCGGCTCGGGGAGCCAGTCGCGAGACCGGGGTTGGATGCCGAGCGACTTAAAACAGGAGGCGCCCCGAGGCCCAGGCTCTCTTGGGATGACTGCGGAGCGAGGCTCGGTATCAACCGTGGAGGCCCTGAGGGGGGAGGCACGCTGGAACGTCCGCCGGCTGGTGGAGGAGTCGAGGTAGAGCAAGGCGGAGGAGTGCCGCTGACAGATCGAGGAGTTCCTCTAGGGGGTGGCGGGGTTGCCTTCTTGGCCTCTGTGTTCTCTGCGCCGGACTTCTTGTTGATCCAGCGCTTGAGCTCAGGGTCGTAGACGAAACTGCTTGCTTCGCCCAGCTTGGCACGGATCGGCTTCCCAGGAGAAGCCTCGCCGCTGGCCTCGGCTCTCTTGCTGCCAAACCAGCCACCGAACCCCCAGCCCTTTTTGCCCGTCTGCTGCGCACCAGCTCGCTTGGCTGTTTAGTTTGTCAGTTACTGCAAATCGATTGTACGGATTTAACGGTTTCCTACCATCTTCTTCGGCGGCCTTTCGAAACATCTCCTCGTTCTCACGATCCTTCTCGGACTTTGTTTTTTCTCGAGGCTGCAGCGCGGGAATATCATCTTCGTCGTCATCCATGAAATTCTTCTGGTTGGGTCTAGCAGCACCGTTCCCATCTTCAGCTGGCGGCTGTGGGCCTGGCTCATATGATGGCGGCTCGTAGCCGTATGGCTGGAACGAAGGTGGCTCGTATCCCCCAGTACCGCTCTCTCCTGCCTGCCCGTGACCCTCGTCACCAACAGCTGAGGTCATTTGCGGAGGCTCATATCCGTAGGCGTGGGGGTGGTAACCTTGTGATATGCTGGCCTCGGCTTCGCTAGCCCCAGCTTGAGGGTAAATACTTGGAGACTCTTGAAGCCCATACAGTTGATATCCCCCAGAGGCTGGTGGTTTGGGCGCTACCGGTAGGTGGTCATTAGCAACGGCTGGAATAGCCTCGGGTTGCAGGAGCTGGTATCCCGGCCCTGACGAAGGGTATCCCGAAGGGATGTAGCCGCCGCTATGTGGTGCAGGAGAGGAGCTGGTTACTGGGTACGTAGGCTCATAGGCATTACGAGGATGCTCGTTCGAATTTCGGCCCAAGGATGCCGGCGCCGGCGGATGCTGCGACACGGGGGCATACGGATTCGCCATGCCAGCAGGCTGAGCGGTTGCCGGGGCATATCTGGACGAGTTCGCGGAGGCGAGGGGGGCAGGGTTGGCTGAATAGCCAGGCGACCCGCCGCCATACACCTCAAAGTTGGAGATGGATGGCGAGCGGCTCATGTTTGGCGTGGTTGCAATTCGAGCGAACGGCCCATTGTCTGCATCACCGGCAACCCCATTGGCAGCGTTGTCGGCCTCATCTCCAGCCACAAATTTGTTGAACCGGCTCCACACGCTGTCGGAAACCTTGTTCATGCTAGGCTTTGACATCCACGAGGATGACATGTCCTTGGGGGCTTGCTTCAGCCTCGTCGTGAAGTCGTGAGCGGCTGTCTCGAGGACGGCATGATGATAAGGAGACCTTCGTGTCTGCGAATCTATGGCTGCCACGATGGCATCGCAGTATTGCAGAGCCTTGTCCCGATAACCGTATTCGGCCAAGGTGACGGCATGCTGCAGCTTATAAGCTGCGAGATGAGGAGCTCCTGCGGCAGCGGCGACGCCGCCTGCAAGAGTAAGTCCATACTCGTAGACCTCGCTAAGCTGCAGCGCTTCCGTTTCCTTGGCGAATTGCTCCGATTGTTGGTGGTGGTTAGATCCAAGCAGTACGAAGTCGACGTTCGGGTCGTCCAGCCCGCCGAACACCGAAAGACTCCTGCTAAAGATGAAGCAGACCTGCGCCGCCTCCGCCCTCCCGTAGCTCGACAGCAGCTTCCCGAGAGCGTTCAGGCCCCGGACGTCGTCGGCACTGCGGTTGCTGAGGATGAGTGTGAGTGTCTCCCGCCATTTATCCAAGCCATCTGTAGCATCCTTCATGTGCCTCGAGGTAGATTCCTTGGAGACCAGCTGCAGACCAGCTCGGGCATGGACCGGCACAAGCTCGTCGACGCAGTCGTCAAAATTGCCAGATAGTACTTTGTACAGAGCAGCGACAGACTCGTTGCTGTGGCCGGGGTAGTTGACCTCTTTCCGCACAAACTCCCCCGCGACTTGCTTGTAGAGATCTGGCGAGACGCTGTGCGAAATGAGCATAGCGTGGCCCCAGAGACGTTTGTCAACTGCAGACCACACGGCAGTCTCGCGTTCACCCTTCAGGAGTTGGAGTCGGATCTGCTCCATGACCGCAGGGTCGGCGCCGTCTGCATGCATCGACGTAATCGGACCAGCCTGCGCACCCATGGCAGAGGCGGCGGGGAACTGGGCGTCATTGCCGGAGATGGGTGTCACTGTCCCAGGAGAAAGGACGTCTCTAACAGCCTTCTCGACGGCAGAGTTGCCCTCCAGGGTCCCGTCAAATTCGATGAATATCCGAAGGAGCTTCCACAAGAGTAGACGCTCAACACCGCGTTTCGCCTCAGGTGACAGCTGAGATTGAAACGAGGCGTCAGGGAGATCTTTCTCCTGTGCGTCAATGCCCGCCGCGAGCCAGGTGAGAGCTTCCTTCTTCTTCGACTTGCCCCTCAAGGGGCCAGGGAACTTGGCCAGGCGATCCTGAAGGGGCTCGATGTCCTTAATATTCCGCACCTTGACTTCTCCGCAAGTTCGCACAATCGTTGGTATTGTTTGGTTCATGACATATCGCGGTATGCTCTTGGGGAACGATGTGACTACCGTCCCGCCGACTCCCCAGGCAATGATGGGTACGCCTTTCCACCGTTCCAGGGGATCGTGCTCCCTTCCATCCGTTGGAGGAACCATGTTCATTGTGAGGGACTGGCCACGGATTCCGGCACCAGGGGCATACGCCAACTGGGGGGCTTTTGCTAGGACTGGTGAAGCTGCTGAATGAGAAGAAGATGGACGGCGAACAGTATCGGCAGGCCTGTATTGACGATTGCCATGCACAGCACCAGGAGATTGTGTCGAAGCACGAGGGGGCGGCACAAATCCAGAGTGGGCGGTTGCCACCGTTTGAGGCACGTAGTTTGAGCCAGCTGTCTTTGGAGGTGATAGGGTGGGCGGCGCATGGTTGTTAGCAGCCAAAGGCGGTGTTTGATGAGCTGCTGCCGGAGTCACTGGGTTGTACCTTGACTCCGTGTTCGTGGGAGGAGGTGCTTGAGTTGCGCTAAATGATCTGTTGGCCGGCAAGGCATCGTCTTCCTCCTCCTCATCAACTTCACGCGTAGGCGGAAGTGACGACACGCGGTTCAGTCTAGGTTCGAAGGAGGAGCTTGATCGACGGTCGGAGTGGTGCGCATCGCCATTGGGGGCATGTATTGCACTGTGCAATTTGTCGCTGCTAGCTTCAAAGTGGGCCAGGGGACTCGACGTCCTCGGCAGATGTGGCAGAAATGCTTGCGAGGGGGTGGCCGGACTGTGCGAACTCGCTGATCGGGATGCCGGAGCTGGGGAATACCGAGCTTGTGCTGCAGGCGGCGGTGCCCCCTGACTATGTGGCATTTGTGCCGGAGCAGGGGAGTATCTGGTCGCGTTGTTGGACAACGGCGGCACCGGGGGCGCCGAGGACTGGAGCGCGGCATACGGGCTGGCTTTCTCAGGCGCGACAAGGTTACCAACTGCAGATGGCTGCGGAGCTATACCCGCGGGAGGGGGCACAGCGTTGGCCATGGGAGGAATCGGTTGCGGCTGTTGTCCAGCGGGAGCATACGGGCCCGGTGACTGCGTCCCATTCCTATGCCTCGAGCCCGGCCGCGGCCTCGCCACCAGAGGCAAGTCTTCAAAGAAGACTCCCTGGCTGCGGAGAACAGGAGCGGAGGCCTTCTGGTTAAGGGGTGGCCTCTGGGCTGCTTGACCAGCAGCAGGCGGCAGGCCGGCCAAAGGCGGATGGTGTGGAGAAAACATACTCGTGCTCCTAGAGGGAGCGGGCGCCTGCTCGCGAGGAAGTTGCTGCATGCTCGCTCGTCTTCGAGGCTTCACCGTGGCGCTCACCAGGTCCGTTGGCAGATCGTATGGGGAGGAATAACCGCCTTTTGACTTGTCCGCGAAGCTTTGGGCTTTGGCAGGTTCCGGACGCGGCTGGGGAGGCTGGCCATATGGCGAAGCTGCGTTAAACGGGGCGGGTGCGGGTTGTTGATACAAATCATGGGCCCCGGCCGAGGGTACGTGCGATGTACTTGGCTGCTGAGAAACAACACCGACCGGGGCGTAAGGGTTCGGTGCAGCGGCTTGCCGAGCTGCGGATCCAACCGGTGCCGGTTGACGCTCAGGAACGGCATCATCAGCACCATCATCTAGGAATCCCTCGTCATCGCTCCCAAGAAAGGCGGTTGCGTCAATCTCTTTGTTCTCTGTCGTTGAATCCTCGAGAAGAAATTCGTCGTCATCATCATCGCCAGCAAATGCCTCCTGCCACTTGGACGCAAGATCTTCCGTGTTGCGTTGGCCCGTTGCCTGCTCATCTTCGCCACCGGGTACGTTGGCAAAACCTTGCATCTCCGTGATCTGGGTCGCCGCGTGCTCTTCCGCGGACGCTTCAAAAGCACTCTGACGTGACAGCGGCTCGGGGTCCATCGCACCCATGACTTGCATGGTAGACTTGCGCTCGATGGACGGAATGCCTTCGTCCACATTATCCACCTCCGTGCCTTGCTCTTGGATTTTCGTGAAGAAGTCGCCATCGTTTCCGTGATCGCTGGCGAATGGGTCGACGGAAGTGCCATCCCGAGTCTCATCCCTGGTCGCATCGGAGTGAGGTATAAAGGGAGTGCCTTCTTGGTAACGAGCTTCAGATACATCAACTGTCCATTGGGTATGCATGTTTGTCGCCCTCTCCGGCAGCTCTGGCGAGGCATGGCTATCATGAGCGCTGTCTGCTCGATATTGCTCTTCGTCAAATTCAGCTTCCCTTTCAGTCTCCTCCATAACGTCCGAGGCTGGAGTCGAGGGCAGAGGCATGCTACTGTGCTCCTCGGCGTTGGCAGCCATGGGGGGAACGTCTGGGAATGAATTTGTTCGGTCGGACGGAGGCATGAAACTAAAGGTGTCGGTGTCGGTTTCGGTTCGAGTCAAGTTCCAGTCCGCGTCGTCGTCGTCGTTGAAGCTGACTTCGTGTGACACAGTTCGGGCGAAAGACATGGAACTAGAGTGTTGCGACATGGTCAGCGGCGCATCGGTTTCGGTAGACGTCGTCGTCGTCTTGGGCAAGTCGTCGTCTGGATATGGTTGCGCTTCACTCTTATGTGCCTCGGTATCGGTCTGCAGTTCCGCTTCCTCCGAGGCCAAGCACGCATCGCCACCAATGTCGCCCTCATCCTGAGAGGACCAAGCATCGACCCCGTTTTGCTGCGCTGGCTCCTCAGCTGCCTCGGGTGCGACGTTCGCCTGGGGTTCTGCATCGTCCGAGGCTAACCAGGCATTCGCGTCGTCATCGTCGGCGTCGTTGCAAAGCCAGGCGTCGGCTGCGTCTGGCCCATTTTCAGGGCCAAGGGCACCGCCGGACTCGAATTGCTGCGTCGTGTCCTGGCTGGCGGGCTCCGTTGTGGACTTGACTGGCACCTCGGGGTCCGTGGCATTGGCGTCCCTGGCGGCCGGTGGAGGGTGGTGGCTATTCGGCATCAATGCTGGATGCCATGACGAGCTGGGGGGGCCGTTGGCCATTATTGAGGGGCGAGGGAAGAGATGCGATGATTAGGTAGACGCCAAACGCAAGGTGCAATACCTTGCGACGAGGTCAGCGATGTCTCGGAGCTTAAAGGGTTTCCAGCACCACGTGCAGGAGAGGCGATGCGACGCGCTGATCAAGACGGTGTGCGCGACTCGACGGGCTGGTGAAACATACTAATACAGGAAAAGAATCGAATGCGGCTCCTCAATCCGAAGTCCTGTTCGCCATGCAAGGAGCGAAAGAGTCGGGTATCGAGGGGGTCGAGGGAGGATCGGTGGAGGTTCGGTGGCGTCGTGGGATTGTAAGTGCAAGCTGGCATGTACGGAAGGAGAAGCGCATTGGGCCATAATTGGAAGCAAACTAATAATTATGTGCCAGCGTGGATCCTGGCAGAGGCTGCGAGTAATCGCGGCCATCACGCCCCGGAATTTATCCGCTCAGCATTCCATGCCTTGACCCTACGAGTAAGGCTCAAAAGATTATCACTGACGACCGCGTATGTTCTTTGCGACATTTCCGTGCTGTTGATACCGAAATCCTCGTCTCAATGTTTCAAGTAGCTTCTAGCGAACGAATTCCATCCCCGCGCCGTCGGCCTCGACGGTTGTCCGAAGACTCGGCCATCATTGGACAAATTCACGAACCAGGCCGCGCAGGGCGATGCTCCGAGGTCAGCTTCTTGACGTCGTCTTGCAAGGCATCATGTTGTTCGTTTCCATGGCCAAGATGCGGTGGTACCTGTACCTGAGAGGCGTCCAACTGAACGCATCTCGGGCGTCGACATCTCCCCCCATAGAGATGAGCTCGCGTAATTTCCGGCATTTCCGTCTCTTGAGTGGCGACGAGAGCTGCTCCGCGGCCGACAGTCGCGGCCGGTGGCTCGGTGGTTAATGTCCTCCGACGCCGCGCCCAGGTTGTTGCCAATACAGAGAGAATCTCATCCGGCGGCGCGGCAAAGACTGGCTGGGCAACATGTTTGTCGGGGCACAGAGGGTCATGACGGGCCTTTGTCACTGAAGTCGTTGAACTCGAGCATCCAGCAGACGAACTCGCAGACGCAGTTTTCCCCATCGACAGGGCCCGTGAGCGCCGTCGAGTGATGCAAAAGGCTCGTTTCAGGTCGAGTTGTTCTGGCCATGGTCCAGAAACAGACGGCTTGTCAACCTGTTTCATGCAGTTTCATATACAGACTTGAAGTATGTGTGGTGTTTAAGAGTAGGGGGGGTCTTCCTGCAACGGCAGTAGCAGGTGCTCCCCGGAAGGAGGCGTGCAGGCCCCACCAAAGCTCCAGGCTACGTATCCCAGATGGCCATCAGCCAAGGGAGAGAGACCGCGTCAACCACAACCTCCCTGCTCGACAGCACCAGATTATCCTCATAGCGGCCCTTCCTCGCCTTCAGAACCCGACATCTCGCTGTACCTTGAGGAGCAGCTGGATGATGCTAACCAGAGACGACCCCTGGCGCCTGTGACCAGCCGTTCCCGTGCCGCGTCCAATCCGGGGTCGTACGCCACGGCGCAGCATGATCAACCAGCAACGCCAGCGCATCTGCCACCTTCTCCAACACCAGACGCGCCGTGGAAACTGATGCGGGATGCCTTCCACACCTCCGTACCGACCGACGGAGCCGCCCGATTCGCCCACGCATGATTCCGACTCGGACCTCGACCTCGATATCCAGGAGCTGGACCCAATCTCGACCGAGCCGGCACGAGGATCGCGCCGGGACCCGCCCGCTGCAGAGCAAAAGACATCGAGGATCGCGCTGCGAAACTTGCGAATGGGAGGACTACGGCGCGCGAACAAACGTGGCCGCGGGTACGGGGATCTCGGCGCAAACCGCGACGACGTGGATAACCACACGCGCGGGCTGTTGGACGAGCACGATGGATCCAGGCAGCCGTGGTCCGATGGCAGCGGCAACGGAGACGATGATGTGCCGCTTCTGGGAGGAGACCAGAGGTCTCAAAGCCGAAGACCGTCCCGGTCCAGCCTCCGGCTCCCGAGCTTCATGTCTGGGTCGAAGAAGGCGGATGATGAAGGACCCGAGGAGCAGGAAGACGACCCGTCGGCGTCAAGACTGGTAGCGGTCGGCTCCAACCAGACCACTCGATTCCCGACCAACATTGTCTCCAATGCCAAGTACACAGCCTTCACGTTTCTACCCGTCACCCTCTACAACGAATTCTCCTTTTTCTTTAACATGTATTTTCTACTCGTCGCCTTGTCGCAGGTGATTCCTGCCCTCCGTATCGGTTATCTTTCAACATACATTGCCCCGCTGGCGTTTGTTCTGTGCATAACCATGGGAAAGGAGGCGTATGACGACATCGCGAGAAGGAGGAGAGACACGGAAGCGAACTCGGAAGAGTACAAGGTGCTTGTGTTTAGCGACCCGGAGTCGCGTCCCGCAGCCCTTCGACCGCGCCGGCCTCTCAGGTCCGACACTGCTCGACGGGGCTCCCGGAGACCGAGAGGAGGGCGACAAGACTTGTCCGATATTCAAGAGGAGGAAGAGCGGGACCAACTGGCCCAGCCATCGTCCTACGTCCAGGAAATCAGCCGCAAATCAAAGGACCTCAAAGTGGGCGATGTCCTGAAGCTCAGCAAGGGACAGCGAGTGCCATCAGACGTTGTCATCTTGCAATGCTATACTTCGGAAGGGCCCACTGCCACTACCCTGCCGGCAAAGGAGCCGGCGGAGGAGGAAGCACTGTTGGCGTTTGCGGAGGGCGAGCAGGACTCGAAGGGCAAACAACCAGCCGCCGAAGCCATTCAGAACGAAGCCGAAACCGGCTCTGCTGGCGAGACGTTTATCAGAACCGACCAGCTAGATGGCGAGACTGATTGGAAGCTGAGGCTGGCGTCACCCCTTACGCAGAACCTCGCCCTTGAGGAGTTTGTCCGCCTTCGGGTGACTGGAGGGAGGCCTGACAAGAAGGTGAACGAGTTTGTTGGAACAATCGAGCTGCTTCCCACGAGGCAAGATGCCACGAGCCACCACTCCGTGCTCCAACAAGAGGGCGATGACTCCAAGTCTACGGCGCTCAACATTGACAATACTGCTTGGGCAAACACGGTGATTGCCTCCCAAGGAACGACGTTGACCGTGATCATGTACACGGGCCCACATACGCGATCTGCACTCTCCACGTCGCCTTCGCGCTCCAAGACTGGTCTTCTGGAGTACGAGATTAACTCGTTGACGAAGATCCTATGCGCACTGACGCTGGCCCTTTCCATACTACTGGTTGCTCTGGAGGGCTTTGAGAACACCGAGGGGAACGTTTGGTACATCAAAATCATGCGCTTCCTGGTTCTCTTCTCAACAATTGTGCCGATCAGTCTGCGTGTTAACCTAGACCTGGGAAAGACGGTATACTCGCGATTTATCCAGCGCGATCCTGGCATCCCGGGCGCCGTCGTCCGAACAAGCACGATTCCAGAAGATCTCGGGCGGATCGAGTACTTGCTCAGTGACAAGACGGGAACCCTGACACAAAACGACATGGAGATGAAGAAAATCCATGTCGGCACGGTCTCCTACGCCAACGAGGCCATGGACGAGGTCGCGTCGTACGTCAAGCAAGGCTTCTACATCCAGCCTACCACGGATCAATCGTCGCAAACGATGCTCATAACGCCGTCATCGACATACTCGGCCACCGTCAACGTTGGTGCGACTCGCACGAGAAGAGAGATCGGATCGCGAGTGCGCGATGTTGTCCTGGCCTTGGCTCTCTGCCACAACGTGACACCAACAATCGACACCGAGGATGGAAGGGAAGTCACGTCTTATCAGGCATCTTCGCCTGATGAGATTGCGATTGTCAAATGGACCGAATCTGTCGGTCTCAAATTGGCGTCTCGCGACCGCAAGAGCATGACGCTCAAATCCACAGACAGCGGACGACCAGCTGTCCGAGTCCGCATTCTCGACGTCTTCCCGTTCACGTCAGACGGCAAGCGCATGGGTACCGTGGTCCACTTTCAAGAAAACATGAACGCGCAGTCAACCGACTTGAGCTGCGGCGAGATATGGTTCTACCAAAAGGGCGCCGATACGGTCATGAGCTCCATCGTGGTCGCTAACGACTGGCTCGACGAAGAAACCGCGAATATGGCACGGGAAGGACTGCGAACACTGGTCGTTGGCCGCAAAAAGCTATCTGTTCAGCAATATCGGGAGTTCTCGTCCAAACACCAAGAAGCGTCGCTGGCAATCGCCGGGCGCGATGTCGGGATGCAGAGAGTCGTATCGCATTACCTCGAGAGCGATCTTGAGCTCCTCGGCGTTACTGGTGTGGAAGACAAGCTGCAAAAGGACGTCAAGCCGTCCCTGGAACTGCTGCGCAATGCGGGCATCAAGATCTGGATGCTGACTGGCGACAAGGTTGAGACGGCGAGGTGTGTCGCTGTCAGTTCCAAGCTCGTCGCAAGGGGCCAGTACATCTACACCGTCGCCAAGCTCAAGAAGAAGGACAACGCGCAAGACCACCTCGACTTTCTCCGCAGCAAGACAGATGCCTGCCTCCTCATCGACGGCGAAAGCCTTCAGCTCCTGCTGACGCACTTCCGCATCGAGTTTATATCTATTGCCGTGCTCCTGCCCACGGTGGTGGCGTGCCGTTGCTCGCCCACGCAAAAGGCCGAGGTTGCTAAGCTCATCAGGGAATATACCAAGAAACGCGTCTGCTGCATAGGAGACGGCGGGAATGACGTCTCCATGATTCAGGCTGCGGACGTGGGCGTGGGAATAGTGGGCAAGGAGGGACGGCAGGCAAGTTTGGCGGCCGACTTTTCGATTGAGCAGTTTTGCCACCTTGTCAAGCTGCTGGTGTGGCACGGGCGCAACAGCTACAAACGGAGTGCGAAGCTGGCGCAGTTTGTGATACACCGTGGTCTCATCATCGCCGTGTGCCAGACAATGTTTAGCATCGCGCTCAAGTTTGAGCCCGAAGGCTTGTACACGGTGGGTTGCCCCTTTCCGCATGTGGGCGATGGCCCCTTACTGACAGGCAAGGCAATAGGACTGGCTCCTAGTCGGCTACGCGACCGTTTACACTGCGGCTCCGGTGTTGTCGCTAGTCCTCGACAAAGATGTGGACGAGAACCTGGCCAACCTGTACCCGGAGCTGTACAAGGAGCTTACATCAGGGCGCTCGCTGTCGTACCGCACGTTCTTCGTCTGGGTATTTGTATCCATCTACCAAGGCGGCATGATCCAAGGCCTATCCCAGATCCTCACAGAGGTTGACGGCAAGAGGATGGTGGCCGTCAGCTACACGGTGCTTGTTCTCAACGAACTCATCATGGTGGCCATTGAGATTACGACGTGGCACCCCGTCATGATACTCAGTATCCTGGGTACCTTTATCTTCTATGTCGGGTCGATACCATTCCTCGGTGGGTACTTTGACCTGGGATTCATCATAACATGGTACGTCGCCCTCCCCGTATGCCCCGGGATCGGTATGGCTAACTTGGTTTAGGGGGTTTCTCTGGCGGATCCTGGCAATTGGCGCTATTTCTCTGGTGCCGCCGTACGCTGGGAAGCTAATTAGGAGAGCCATCAAGCCGCCGTCGTACAGAAAAGTGCAGAATAGATGATGGAGCTCAGATGATGACACGAGCCGGCGTTGGGGTTGCGTTTCGGGCACTGCAAGCCCACTTTACGAGTCAAGAGTATTGCCGTTTGCTTATTTCAGTATTAGATAGGCTGAATGGGATATTACCTATACTGCGCTGTCGGCATCCACGTCTATCAACACGCAGCCAAGGGGCCGCGGTTCGGCGTGACAAGGTCGGGTTTCTTCCCTCGACGACAGCATACCCTTGCTCTCGGATCCTGGTCCTCGGGGTTACACCCAACGCCCAGACACGCCCCAAACTCCCTAAAAGCAAGCCTCCGCGCCGCATCTCACAGCTTAAGTATAAGCCAGTCGCTGGCCAAGCTGGGGCATCGCCTTTGTAATTGAGCCGCAACGCCACCCACAGGCCCTTGTGTCAGGGTTCCCCCAAGCCAAACCTTGGGGCCAGAGTAGTGAGAGACGAAACCGTCTGGCCCCGAGATCATGAAGAGGTTCTTTCCCGGCTGCGCGGCGTTGGAAGTTGGGCACAGACAGGCGCCTCCTAGCTTCTCGAATTCGGAGGCCTTCTCGTGCAACTGTTGGTCATGGAATAGGCAGCCTTGAGAAGGTGAAGTCGAACTGAAGGGAGGGTTGGTGGGAGCTGTTATTGCCTGTCGAATATCCCTTTCCCGAAACTGTGTGCCCTCCTCATCGACAGCGACCCGAACGCTCAGCCGGTCACCGTACAGTGCCTTCATCTCCCTCAGATGAGCAGCGACATGGCTCGGGCTCTCGAGATCCGCCGGCAGTTCCGCCGGGTTCTTGCCCGCCCAAAGATTCCACCAGGATGTAGCCACAGCCGGACAGCTCTGCACCTCCTCCCTCTTCCTGACAGCCCAAAGCAGGCGCACCGTCGTCTCATCACTACTATCGAGCACTGCCTTCGCCACCTGCATCGCCGGCACCAGCCCCGTGCCTCCCGCCAGAAACACAACCTGGCTCTGCGACCCCAGCCTCCGCAACACGTCGAAGCCCGCGTGCGGCCCTCTCAGCCAGACATCCCGCCCGACGCCCAGCCGGCTGAGGTAGTTGGACATCTCGCCCCTGCCAATAGCACGTACGTGAAACCGCAGACGGCCATCCGCGGGGTCTTCGCCGTGCAGCGGCGGCAGCGGCGTGTAGTGTCTTGCGATCTGCACCTCCGGCTGCTTGAACTCAACGGACCAGAGGGTGTGCCGCCAGAGGGCCGTGCCCGGCAGGAGGTACGGCGGCGAGGGGTCCGGGTGGTGCGGGGCGATGGTGAGGATGACGGATGTGGGCGAGATGGCTTCCCGGGAGGTGATGGTGTACGGGATGAAGGTTTCGCTGTTGAGGGTGCTGCTCTTGCGGGAGGGTGTGGCGAGGTAGTATGCTGTGCCGCCGAGTAGGAGTCCGAGTATGAAGATGGGGTGGAATGCCCTGGTTTGTTTGTGCTGCTGCGTAGCATTCGAGTATCGTCTTGGCTCGTGGCGTTGACGGCATGGTGTTGGTGATGAGTGAGTGGTCCTCGTGGGTGAGTGAATATTTGAGACCCATGGCGTCCGCTGCTCAAGACACGCTCTTGCAGCGCCTTTCCACCGCAATGTTCTCCGTAGAGCATGATTGAACTGCCCATAGCGGATCATTGCGTCTCGGCGTCGCACCTTTGCAACTCGCAGATGTGTGAAGCGCTTGCAGGAATCGTGGTTGACTCTCTTGAGTGTTTTTCATGAGCGTGAATTACTGCATGAGCCGGCCTTGAGTGTGAAGCAGCACCAATAAAACACCTGTAGAAATGAAAATGAGAGAAATAATACAGGAAAGTGTCGAAGAATATGGCATTGGTATTGTCGGATCGAGCATGTCAACGACGTTAGAAGAATTGGATCAAACGCGAAGTCACGTGCGCGACAACTCGATGAACAACACCAAGACGGAGAAGCCGCGGAACGGCACCAGAAGGTTGCAACGGCGCCGCTCCTCGCGTTGGCTCCATGACAGTCTCCATTTATGATTTTCTTCTTTTGTTCTCTTCTCAGATTGATTGAACGCCGCCCCGTGCCGCCAAATTAGGAGCAGCAACACCACCTCTCTCCCGGCGCGGGAGCCTCCAAGGGAAGGGAGCGATTCAGTATATGGTATAAATGAAAGCTTTTTGGTCTTTCTGTGCCCCCCTGTGACAAATGCCTCGATGCCCAACCACGTTCGCAGCGGGAGCCAATCTTGATACGGATTGCGACTAAGGACGCAACGACGAGTCGGCTGATATAGATACAAAAGACATTCACTAGTGAGTCTCATTGTTTACACGTATATCTCTGTTTGCACTCGCCAGCGTCGAGCCCGAGGACCTTTTTTCTCCCCTCTGGGCCCTATTTATTCCCTCTGCTCCCTCTCTTTTCCGCTCTGTTCCTCTATTTTCCAATTTCTATATATTTCCCCCAGTCCCCTTTATTCCCCTCTTATCCTTATTACCTGCGGGTTTGTTTGTATGGCTGCGATCTCTCCTTCGACCGTTCCTATGATCTATAAGATTCCTATGACTTACATGACTCTAGCGTACAGAGCTTCCTTCATCCAGGCCTGTTGATGCCCCAGGTCTATACCCCTTGTATCGCAGTCATATGTCATAGCCGCAGCGTGCGCCTCTGCGCATCGATCCCCCCCCTAAACATGTCTGCCACCACATTCCCCCTCAGGATCGTCTCCTTGACCAGGCCCTCCGCGTGCTTGGGCTCTACCCTGCCGTACCATATCCCATGTCCCGCGAGAGGATGTGGTTTGCCGTCGAGCAGTAGGCCGGGGGGGAGGTAGATGATGACGTTGCCGGCAAACTTATGTCCTCCGATGTGGCTGATCAGCCCGACCCTCGCCGTCATCTTGGAGTCTCCAACTCGGCCTTCTATCCTCTCCGCATCTGTCAAGCTGGCCTGCACCGGGCCCCGGAGGACCTGCACATCCGCCTTCGCCAGCTTATCCTCAAACTCATCCCGCAGCACCGGTCCCATGGTGCCGCACCGCGCATCCCGCCCACCGTGCCCGCATATCAGCACCAGCACGTCGCTCACGTCGCGCACGCCCAGGAGCAAGCCCTGGTAGGCTTCCTTGCGCGTCAGCCGGTCGCGGTGGATCGGGGACAGCCCGTCGTGCGCCGAGTGCAGCTTCTCGGGGAGCAGGAAGCCTTTCGCCAGGGCCTGCACACTGTCAAAGGACACGCGCGGCAGGAAGGGCACGTATTTGAAGCTCGGGACGAGGTACGCCGACGTGCTCTGGACATCTGCCCGGGGCGGTATGGAGCTCGGGAACGACGAGTTGAGGACCGAGATGTTGTGGAACGGCTGCCACCCATCTCGCATTAGTCCGTGATGCTCCCCTCATGAACCACTCGAGAAGCACTCAGGAAGAGCACTTGCATCGCTGTACACACCCCCCCGCCCAAACAGCTCCTTGAGGTCCGCCGCCAGGTTATCCCCGCCGCTCTCCTCCTCGATGCGCGACCCCCAGTCGTCCTGCCCCGTGCACACGAGCACCTGCTCCGCGTACCCGGCCATGACGCCGCCCAGCGGGCTCGCGCGGTCGATGTCGAGACCCGCGGGCATGGGCGGCGTCGCGGCGCACGCGCACGTCGGCGAGGGGCATGTCTGCACCGTCGGCAGCTTCGAGGCGAAGCCCCTGCGCCAGAGGAAGGGCCGCAACTGGTGGCGCGTCAGCCGCGGCGGTGTCGTGCGAAGGAGGGTCGCCGCGGAGAGGGACACGGACATGCTGATGCGAGGCGATGTGGACGTCAGCTTCATCAAGCAGCGTCAAGCAGTTGGCATTAAGCTCGGTCTCCGCCCTGAAATCTCCGGCCCCGCACCGCCGGCTCATTGTCCCCCGATAGGCGGCAGGGGAGCTCATCGACTTGCTCACATATCCGTATTCCTTGGATCCATCCAGCTTCACAAACACAGCAATAAAGAGCATCACCGCTGATTGTAAGCAATAGAGCTTATGATCGCTGATTGACGGCCCCGAGCCACGACATCTTTGCTTCTATCTGCCAAGCACCAGCACACAATTCTAGTCGCTCCAGGGCTGCTGCTCCGTGCCATGCAGGCATTCCAACGAGCAATCTTGCAAGTTACCGAGACCCAACACAGAAACCCAAACGCTAGGAAACGCCCTTCTCCAGCAATGATTCCAACTACAGGCCACCTCTCCTGTCGCAGTAGCCCGGTGGCTTGGGCTCCGAGTTGGCCCAGCTCATGATGGTCAAGCTCGTGGCATACGCCATGGCCACGAACCCAAAGATGCACAGCACAATGTCCGAAATCTTCCACGCCCTGCTCCGCGCCACAGCCTTGTAATGCAGCAGGGGCTAGTAGGTTTTAGCAACGCAACCGTCATGGGTCTCGGGAAGGGGAAACTAACAGGGTAAATGTACACGAGCGGGATGCACGCAAAGTTGCCCACCAGCGCGACAAACTTGTCGAGGTGGTCCGCACCCCCCCAGGCAATGGCTGCGCAGAGCATGACCACAAAGAACCTAAAGACGTTCTTTTGCCACTTGATGTACGGATTGTACTTGCCGCTCCGCGTAAACAACTCCGTCTCCACGATACGGATCGCCGGGAAGATCTGCAGCGGGGTCGACAGTAGGATGGCCACCGAGTACAGCAACTGCACCGTGTTGACAAATTTGTTGTCCTGTGGCAGGTTCAGCAGCACCACCGTCTCCGTCTTGGACCCGTACGCGGCGTACGAGATGGCCCCCATGGTGATGAAGACGACCGTGATGATGATCATGACAAGGCCCAAGACGCGCGGGAACTTTTGCGGGTGCTTCATCGACTCCTGGATCGGAATGATGAGACCGATGCCCTCAAAGGTGAAGATTGCCGTTCCAATGAAAAGCGTCCAGTCTTTTTGGTTGAACATGATGATGTCTGCGAGCCCCTCGGTGCTCAGGGTCAAGACGTCGTAGTAAAACAGGTACGCGAGGCCGATCAGGATGAAGGCGTCTGCAATGAGCGCCGTGAAGCCCAGCTTTCCAATGTCTCGCAGCAGCGAAAAGGGCAGGAAGATGACCATTTGCATGAGGATGAGCATAGGAATGCTGATCGAAGTCTTGCAGTCCGACACGGCGCGGATAAACGCTTGCAAGTTTTCTGCCGTGAAGACGGTGTAGGCGGCCACGAATCCAATCTGGCTGATGACGATGGAAGCCAGGATGATGGTTCGCATCCACTTGCCGTAGAGGATGCCTCCCATGTCACCAAACGAGCCTTCGACGTGCAACCGAGTCGTCACCAACAGCACGAAGCAGTAATAGCTCAGGCCGGCCACGCCGAACAGAACCAGGTTGCTGAACATCATGCCACCGTTGAGGTACGCGCGCGGAAGAAACAGGACGCCAGTGCCGACAAACGACTTCAGCAGCAGCAGAGCAGCGTTGAAGGGGCTGTTGTTGCCACTGCCGCCTCGGACCTTGCGCTTGCGCTTCCTTTTGGACGGCGGGAGCAGCGCGCTGTCTTCCATCGGTTCCCTGCCGTCGTCGCTATCTTCTTCATCGCGCTCTTCGCCAGACCAGAACTCCTCGTTGGGGCCGAGCACCTCGTCGTCTTCCTCCAGCTCTTCACCGGCGAAGTGACCATAGATGGACAAAAACTCCAAGAAGCTCGAGGTGAAGAGCCGGGGCTCGGACCCGTGCGGAGACTCAGCGCCGTGCTCAACTTGATCTTCGCGGCCGCTGGGGCTGCGAGCGTTTCGGCGGAGGTGGTTTCTTCGGAACCCCCCAGGCACCTTGATCGAGTTGATGTCTAGTACCTCGGCCTCTGGGTCGGGCCGCGAATGGTCGAAGCTCTTGCTGCGCTGCATTTTAGCCTTGGCCTCTGCCTGCTCTGTCCACTTGTAGATGCCACGAGTGACGTCTCCTCCCAGTAGCCGCAAGCTAGAGAATTCGTCGTCGTTCATGCCGGTGACAGCCTCGGCCGACTGCTTTCCCTTGGCAGCGCCTAATGTAGACGACTCTTCTGAGGGCAGATTGTCGGATTCGGTGGGTTGAACCAAGTGTCGCTTAACAATCTCGGGATCTTCGTACGGTCCCACGCTTCCCGGCCCCATGCGGGACCTCGAGTCAAAGGATCCATAGTTAGTGGGCGTGTCAGCTCGTCCCCGGATCGCCGGGGATTGCGATCTCAGTGGCGGCGAGCTCACTCGCGCCGCGGGAGTGCCATGGCGAGGCGGTGACTGGCCCAGTGAATTTGATAAGGCTGCGGCCAAAGCGGACACGCCTGGCCCTTGCGGATACGAGTTGCCCCCAACAAAGGGAGAGTCGTTATCCGACGGCCTTGCACCCGGAAACGGCGAGCCGCTTCGCGTGGGCGTGTGAGCTGACGGGATGGGCTCGGCGAGGCGTGCTGTCAATTCATCTCGCGGGAGCGACGACGAAAAAGATCGCGGTCCTGGAGCTGGCGACGCTGCCCGGGGGGGCTGGCTCAGCGTGTTTCTCGGCGACGACATGTTCACGATGCGTTATTCGGGTCGAAGAAGCTTTATCGCATGTCGTCGCGCGGCTATGGCCGGTAAATAAGCTGAGCGGGGATGCCGTCGAGGCGGACAGGCAGCCTCGGCCGAGGTCGGAATCACGAGGCAGCGCCGACTGTTACCCTGAAACCCGGGGACGCAGCCGTGCGGGAGCAACGCGAGGAATTGGCGGGACGGATGGGGATGCGACGCCTTGGGGCCAAAGGGAGCCTCAGCTGACGGGGTCAATTGAGCATCTGCCAGGCGTGAAGTTGGATGTCGGTTGGCGGGCGAGTGGTGGAGGGATGTTATTAATAATAATAGGTCTCGAGCCGGTTTCGCCTGATAGGTTCGGTGGCTTCCAGTTGGTCCGGTGACTGCACACAGTGGACCACGTCCACTATAAGCCGACTCCCAGGTATCTTGCTTTCGCTATCACGAGCGGCGGATGGGACGGCTTTAATAAATACGGCAAGCCCAAAGCCCGATGCTGTCGAATTTGCTGCCGACCGCGAGAGGCGCACCCGAAGGCGGCCAACTACGAGTACGACTGAGGCTTGTTGTTGGACCTTGTCTGTTGCGGTTCAGCAAGTTACTCCGCCGGTCGTGGCTTTCCTTGAAGAACGAGCCCGAGGCGAGCCGTTCGTTGCATGTCGACGGTCGGGCATGCCGACGACTCTGCACCTCGAGGGGGAAAAGGCAACTCAAAGACATGCCAAGACGATCATCAACGGCACAGGAACCCCTGCTTGCCCGGCTCGTGCTTATCAGGCGAATCAACGAGCGCCATGTTGCCCATGTGCGGGCAGCAAATCGTGTGGTGCCGCCGTACCCTCGACCGCGGGCGCAGAATCCATATCCAGGGCGGGCTGGGTCCTCCAAGGGATACACGAGAGCTGCTTCAGTTTCCAAGACTCGGGGTGGTAGAACTGGCCATGATTCGCGGTTCGTTTGAGCCCACGGTCCAGCTGGCCCGACGTCGGTGGTGCAGTGGAATAATAAAATGCGCACGGCCGCGATAAGACGCACGACATACCACGTCGTTTCGTAAGTCGGAAGAGTGCAGCGGGCGTGACAACTGCTGGAGATTTTTCGATGGAGGGCGCGTATTACTGATATAGCAGCAGCGCTCCTCATTTTGTCTCTACCTACTTCGTACCGTACCTCGTAGAGGGAGGACCTCGAATGGCGGCCCTGCAGGATGGCCACGGCCAGCCTGCAATCTGCTGTCAACCCCACTGACCGGTGGGTGGTCACTGGTTGCTGTCATGCCATCTCTGGCCGACGGAACAAACGAGGCTCTCGCCGGAGCATGTCGCGTGGCCCCGGTCGTAAAGCACGAGCAGCGTACTCTTCTTGATAGAACGGAGCAGTCATGTCCATCAGCGACGAGGCATCGTCGGTGGCGACGTCACCAGACACTTGTGCGGCGCCAACCGCTGGGGCAAGCAGCCAATCACGGCGCGATATGGCTTGACGGTGGCATGCGGACCCGGCAGACGCCATCGCCCAGAACGGCTTGTCACACCCCGCCGTGGCAGCCGTGGAGCACGGGGACCCTTGAAATCGCTAAAGGAGAGGCACAGTTTATACGACAAGACGGCGTGACGAGGCGTCCCCGTATATCTGCATCGGTACCTTGGATACGTGCGGCTTGAGTGCTTCACGACCCCAGACGTCGACAGCGGCCGTGGCTTCTCGGCAGCGGTGAAGACGGCCCACCGCGGCGGGGTGCGGGCGCCTTGATCCACCCGCCCCAGCGCTGCCTAGCCTGGGCCTCGATGCCTTGGCGTGAATGAGGCTGCACTGACCGCCGGTGACCTCTTGCCGAGACGACTCGAGAGCCTCTGATGATCAGTCTCTGCACGTCATCAATGCACCTCCACTTCGATTCGAATGCACCCCAGATGCTGTGCATATGGGAGCCTGCTTGCCCTGTGCATCGTCAATGGCAGCTGCCAGTGGCTCTGTCAACGAACGGTCCTTGAACGAGCCATACGGTGAGGCTTCCGTCGACGATGCCTCCATCGCCAGACGGCAAAGGGGGCCTCCCCGCCGCCATGGAGCCCAGAAAGAGCGGCAAGCTGGGGCTCATATCTGGCGTGTACATTCCCGTGTGCCTCAACATCATGAGCATCCTCATGTTCCTGCGATTCGGCCTCATCCTGGGACAGGTTGGCTTCGTGGGCATCTTGGGTACGCAGCTCCGCTCCGTGCTTCCGTCCATGTCGCCAACACCCAGTCTAATGGCTTCCCTTAAACACAGGACTTCTCGTCACGGCATACTGCGTCGATTTGCTCACCACACTCTCGCTGTCTGCCATTGCCTCTAATGGCGAAGTCAAGGGCGGGGGGGCGTACTATCTTATTTCGAGGTCTCTGGGCCCCGAGTTTGGTGGTTCCATTGGCGTCCTCTTCTACCTCGCCCAGGCTCTCAATACCGCCATGAACGTTGTCGGTCTCATCGACTGTATACGGCTCAATGTTGGCCCCGACTTTCCCCACGGATATTGGTCCGGTTATGGCTTGCAGACGGCGGCCCTGATCCTGTGCACGGGCATGTGTCTCTTGGGATCGGCCACCTTCTCCAAGGCTTCAAATGCATTGCTTGCCGTCTTGACTCTGGCCGTCGTCAGTATTCCGCTATCAGCAATCTTCAAATCACCCTTTCGTGACGAGGCGACTGGCATTGAGTTTACCGGCGTCAGTCTGAATACTCTTGCAGCCAACTTGTTTCCCCGTGCGGACAGCAGTGCCTACAACGGGCTTGCGACGTTCCGTGACCTCTTTGGCATTCTCTTTCCGTGAGTGCACCATATCCATACCTACAAAGGTACAGTTCACAGCTCACCGACGTGCGTTCAGAGCCACATCCGGAATCTTTGCCGGTGCATCCATGTCCGGAGACTTGAAGAATCCAAGCAAGGCTATTCCCAAGGGCACCTTGTGGGCCATGTTGACGACGTTCATCGTGTACTTCATCGTGGTTCTTTCCATGGCTGCGAGCACCACCCATGAGTCGTTCCTCGTCAATGCCAACGTCATTCCTCTGACAAACTTGTCGGCGCCCATCATCCTGGCCGGAGAATGCGCCGTGACCTTCTTTTCCGCCTTGATGGGCATCATCGGCTCGGCAAAACTCTTCCAAGCCCTCGCCAGAGACAAACTGCTGCCCGGCCTGTCCGTGTTTGGGAAGGGGACGAAGAAGAATGACGAGCCCATTCTTGCCATTTTCCTGACATATGCCATAGCCCAGGTTGCTCTGTTGGCAGACTTGAACCAGATTGCTACCTTCATTTCCATGGGATACCAGGTGAGTTTGATGCCCCGGATTGAATAGTGGTTACATATGCTCACTTGTTCTAGATGACCTTTTTCGTCATGAATCTCGCGTGCTTTCTTCTAAAGATTGGATCGGCGCCAAACTTCCGACCCGGCTTCAAGTTCTTCAACTGGCAGACAGCATTCATCGGCAGCCTGTTATCTGCCGCGGCCATGTTCTTCATCGACGAGACTTATGCCGCCATTGCCATCTGTGTCCTCGTCTTCATTTTCCTGCTTATTCATTATCTCTGCCCGCCGAAAAGATGGGGCGATGTGTCCCAAAATCTCATCTATCACCAGGTCAGGAAATACTTGCTGCGATTGAAACCGGAACACATCAAGTTTTGGCGACCCCACATCATCCTGCTCATCAACAACCCGCGTCGACAAGCTAGATTGATCCAGTTTTGCAACTCCATGAAGAAAGGGTCCTTGTATATCCTCGGCCACGTCATCGTGACCGACGACTTCAACAGCGGCGTCCACGAGGCGCGACTTCAGCAGCAGGCCTGGACGAACTACATCTCCGAGTTTTCCAGGATAAAGGCTTTTGTTCAGCTGACAATGTCGCCATCCATCACTTGGGGTATCCGAAACCTGATACTATCCGCTGGCCTCGGAGGCATGCGACCGAACATTGCCGTCTTGGGGCTCTACAACATGGACGACCTCCGCAAGTCTAACCCAGAGATTCCGATACCCGAAGTCCCAGCGCCGCCGGCTGCCAAGATGAGACGGCCACCAATGGCAGAAGAGAAAGCCCCCAGGCGGCGTCGTGGCGATACGTCTGCCCGCCTGCTGGAGGGAGTCTTGCCGACGGACGTGATTCGGACCGAGGGCATGATGTCCCCAACCGAGTATATGGTTATGCTGGAAGATCTCGCGCTACGATATCGCCTCAACGTTGCGGTAGCGCACGGGTTCGACAAACTGGAAACACCACGAAAAGACGGGTCCAATACTAAGAAATACGTCGATTTGTGGCCTATTCAGATGTCGGCAGAGGTCTCGTCCGATGGCAAGAATGTATTGACTACAAATTTCGATACATGTGAGTGCCTTGAGGTCCCATATTCTGACTTCGTTGCTCTCGACCAGATGTCGGCTAACACCTTTGTTGAGACACTCTTATCCTTCAGCTGGGACACATCTTGGGGAGTGTTCAAGCCTGGAGACGAGTATACTCGCTCCGCGTCATGGTCTTTGTCGAATACGAGAGCGAGGTGGAGGAAGAGAGTGCGAGATTAATGGCGCTCCTAGAGAAATTGCGGATCGACGCCACAGTCCTGGTGTTCTGGCTTGCATCAGGCCTTCTGAACACGTATGAGCTCATTGTCAACGGCAGAACCAACGATATCGATACGGAAATCGTTGTCAACGATGCCCTCAAGGACGAAGAATGGTGGGAGGAGTTGCAAGCTTTCCGCGGACAGTCCGGTCACATGTCCTCGAGCCAGGAGATGACGCAAATAGCGCAAATTTTCGACTCTACGGTTGGACGGCCGGGCGTCTACAATCCACACGGGGAGGGCAGCTTCGATCGCCGTCGCTCGAGCGTGGCAGAGGTTGCAGAGATGCCCAAGAAACCAGATATTGGAATACTCTCCAAGATGGGCGTCAGTGTGGGAATACACACGCATCATCTAAGTGCTGATGTTCTGCAAGAGCCGAGTTCGGATGACGAGTTTTATACCGATGCGGAGTCGTCTGATACAGATGGGGAATACGACCTCGGACTAGAAGGACCAACAAGCCATGGCGACATCGAATTTGGCGATCCCACAAAGCAGCCGCTGCTGGCAGCAACAGGAACTCGGAAAGCAGGGGAATCTTCAGCAAGAATCGGACGCGAACGTAAGCCGAAGGCTGTCGGAATGATTGTCAAAATGCCACCGTCATACGGAACCATGTCTACGTCCCAGACTCTGATGGAGAAGCGGGATGAACCAGCTTCTCGCCCTATCCCCGAGGTCAAGGAGATCGGCTCTAGTCCCCCGCCCCAAGGAGACAGGGATTCACGAGACAAGTTTGAAGCGTTTCCCTCCTTGAGTCCTCTCGAGGTTCCGCAGTTCGATCAAGTTTCATCTTGTCGATCACGGTCTATGAGTCCTACGAGACCCTCGGGTGTTCGAACACCAGGAGATGTCACCATGGCACCCATTCGACCAGCCTTTTCGCGACAATCATCAGCAGCGCGATTCTCGAGCCGACCAGTTCCAGAAACGACTATCGTCACGGGGGCTGAAGGCTCCAAGATTACATTTGCGCCTGCGGCCTCTATCCCTGTAACGCCGAGACTCGAACGACCAAGTCACTCTAGACAATCCTCGTGGGGGAAGTTCTCGAGTAGACCCGTCCCCGACACCAAAGTCAGTGTTGGGGACGAAGTGCCCAGAACCATACAGTTCGCGGAACAGCCCGTCTACAGCACTCATTCAGCGTCACAGTCCCGGCACCACTCGCGACGGGGCTCGCAGTACTCGACGTCTGGGCAGGGTGACATACATCTGAGCATTCCAGAGCTCGTGAAGTCGTATAAAAACGATTCGGCGGCGGGCAGCGAGTCCGAGGGCGGTTCAACCTACTCGACACAGGGAGTCTCTCTTTCTTTCAACGATCTGCCGAGTCGCGCGCAGCACCTCATCCTCAACGAGCTGATGCGGCAGCATTCCAAGGACACTGCCGTCCTGATGAGCACTCTGCCTATACCCTCAGAAGGAACAAGTCTAGATGAGACGGCGACGATCCGGTACCTCTCCGACGTGGAGGTCTTGTGCAACGAGCTGCCCCCGACTTTGATGGTTTTGAGCAACAACATGACGGTTACGGTGAGCTTGTAATGCGTCCTAGAATGGAGCACCAGGGTTGTCATGGAGGCTCGTATGAATGCCAGCTTTGAGAGGACACGGCAGTGCCGCTAAAAGGGGCCACGGGCATAGACAAGAGGTACCCAGGACTCGGCATGATATTCGCCCTCGATACGCCCTTGCAGAGAAGGGTCTCTACATGCAAGCACTTGATCTACATGCTGCAATGCGAAGCGAGCCCGGGTTTTACAGTAAATCAATAGATGGTACTGTTACTGAATGCAAAGCAAACTCGAAGACCAGTGCATTGCGTCGTTGCAGCTCTGTGCAAGGGGCATATTGCATGGACTGTGGCTCTTTGTCCATTGGTGGACAGACATGGCGAGCGAAGTTGGTCTGAACGTCTAGTGAACCCTATCAGTGCGTCGGAAGACGTCTTTGTTTCTTCGCAGTCTTCACGGAATGAAAAGCCTAAGCGACCAACAACGACATCTGCAATGTCTCTACGCTCACCAAAGATGCAGTAACATACGCTTCCTAAGGTAGGTAGTCCGCTGTGCTTTCTCTACGACTTATACTTCTTTGTTCGCCTCGACGCTCTCGCCGCCGAAAGGCGCCGACGTACACATTCATCGTATATAAGGTCGGCTCAGGCATTCTCTGTCCGACTCGCCTCGTGGGAGTCAATATTCACTGAATCTAGCCTTGAAGGGCATCCTCCGCACCGGCTTCCAGACTCTGTCGCACACGCGGCGAGGACGCGGCGCAGGGAAGCACGCGAGCGAAGCCCCCTTGGTGCAAAACCGACAAGATGCTTCTATGCAAGCCGGGACAGCCAGACAGCCGGGCGCCGGGGCTCGACCTTGACGCACAGCAGTGCGAGTACTATCTCCTGGGGTTGGTGAGGGACGCGGACCGAACTGATGGGGACAGAGCGGGCGATGAGCGCTTTCACGGGGACGTGGAGAGGGCGCCGCCTGCAGAACCTCAGCCGGCACCGGCGCCCGTCGAGGAGGCAGACGCAGGCGAGGAGAAGTACACGACGTCCGCGCAGGCGAACCGTCCTCGGCCACCGCTTGCCGGGCGAGTGGCGTATACGCACCTTCGTCCGGAGAGCGCAACACTCCATGACGCCCCAGGAGTGTGCTCCCCATCAGGAACGTCAACGCCGCAATCCTCCTCGGGAAAGCGGTCCTTCTTCTCGCAGGCCCCCAGCATCGACCCGTCGACGCACAAGTTCTGCGAGGTCTGCGGCGGCGACGTCGCGCTGAGCACCGGCCTCTGCTGGCGCTGCGAGGGGACGTGGACGGGCGCGGCGGACGGCGAGTGGATGCAGACGCGGAACCTCGACGTGCGGCCGGCGCCCTCGCCGGAATGGACCGACCATGTGTCCTCGGGCTCCATATGCAGCCTGCACGCCGACTCCGATCCTACGTCTGCTCCTCCTCGGCCCCCCTGCGAGTTTCCGACCCGCAAACCCCTGCCCCAGCCGAGGGCTATACCGCAGCTCCTGACGCTCAACTTGCAACCCCCTCCGGGATGCGGCAAGCCCGTTGACGTTCCCGGCCCATCTCCCACGCCGCCATCCCCAGGACCCTTTCCCCTCGACTCCTACCGCCGGTCGGGCTGCATCCCCAAGCCTCTCCAGCTACGCTCGCTGCTCAAGTCCATCTCTGCGCTGGACTTCGAGCTCCTCTCCCCGACCTCCAAGTCTCTTATCCCCACGCCGCTAAAAACCAGGGCCAGGCAGCGGACCGCCCGGAACGTCATGTACGATAGCTTCTCGTACTACTTTGAAGACTTCCACTTCAAGCACAACGTGCAAGTTAGGGAGGTCAGGATGCCGCGTCCCTCGCGTCGGCTTGCGGAGCGGTGCGCTCAAAGGGTGGCATGCGGCGCGGCGGGCTGGGTATGATGCCGGGTGCGAGAAACAGGCCTTGATCTCGTCAAGACATCGACATCGTCGGTCTATATATGCCAATCCCAAGCATCACCATCCTCTATACGTCCCAGTCATAACTCGTCTACTTCGTACCTCGCCCTCTACAAGATTCTCCTGACGTTGAGCTCCCCCTTGTTCGTCCCCTCCAATTCTATATATCCACCGGCCTCTATTTTCTTCTTCCACCGATTGCTCTCGCTCCGGCCCAGAATCATCGTCATCCTCAGCACGACACCATTGCTCGATGCATGCTGCTGCTGCGCCTCCGCGACGGGCGTAAACGTCCAGCGTCCAAACGCCCAGTTCAGGATGTACCGCCCCTGTGGCTGCGGCGCGGGCTGGGGGACGTCGACGTCGGAGTTCTTCGGAGTTGAGGAGAGGGTCAGGAGGGCTTTAATGCGGTACGCTTCGTCTTTGGGGGCGGCTTTGAGGAAGGCGAGGAGCTTCTCTGTTGATGCGGAGGCGTTGCCGGGCCCGTTTAGCTCGATTGATAGGACTTCGACCTCTTGTTGATGACTGTGGCCATTTGTGTGGCTGTGGCCATTTTGGCTGTGCTCATTGTGGTAGTGCTCGCCGTTGACGTCGGACTCGGTCAGATCCTTGGCCAGGCCACCATCCACGCCGAAGACGATGCCCATGT
This sequence comes from Tolypocladium capitatum, assembly GCA_002901185.1. Classification (NCBI taxonomy): domain Eukaryota; kingdom Fungi; phylum Ascomycota; class Sordariomycetes; order Hypocreales; family Ophiocordycipitaceae; genus Tolypocladium; species Tolypocladium capitatum. The sequence goes on along the minus strand of NRSZ01000353.1, from coordinate 45,879 downwards.
CGACCCAGCCCTTTGTGCTCTTGACCTTGGCCACGTCGACATCCAGGTCGCCGACCCTGTCCAGGCAGTCCTCATACCGATCCTCCCCCGCCACCTCCCACTTGTTGAATACGATCAGGTCGGTATACCGGGCCTGGATCTTGGCCGTGTAGCTCGTGTCCTCGTAGCCCCGCCAGTTCTCAACGTCAACGACGCTGATGACGCCGTCAAGGGTGTACTTGCCGGTGTCGCGCGCCAGGCGATTCACCTCAAGCGCCAGCGTGGCAGGAAACGCCGATCCGCTCGTCTCGATGATGATGCGATCCGGCATGACCGTTTTGTCGAGTTCGTCCAGCGCGGGGCCGAGCTGGCCGACCAAGTTGCAGCAGATGCACCCATTCAGCAGCTCTTGCACCCCAGAAATCGCCGAGCTCGATGCCAGTTGCGAATCGACCGCCAAGTCACCGAATTCGTTCTTGAGCAGCGCGAGCTTGTACGCCGGGTTCTTCGCGCGCAGCTGGGGAATCAGGTTGAGGATCAGCGTCGTCTTCCCCGAGCCCAGGAAGCCCGTGATGATTGTGATCGGAATCGGCGCCATTTCCGCCGCTCTCTGGGACGAGGCGACCCTGGATTCGGAACTCGTTGGGGGGGCTCAAGGAGGAAAGGGCTTGAGCTTTGCGCCTTGTTGAGAGAGGTGTGTTTTTCCAGGCAAGGATAGTGATAGCATACCTGCCCGTTATCTTATCGGGCCGTGCCACCCCACGTACCGACGATTTTGACGTCATGGTACTTCGTACTTCGTGTATCTTCGTAGAAATGCAAATCATCTTCAAGCACACTCTCAACCACGCCTGGTACCCCACAAGCATTCGTGAATACTTTCCATCCGTCAGCCGCACACACACGTCTTGGCGCTTCATACCCTTCTCACACAAACTTATTCCGCCTCGCCTGCGCCTCCGGGCCCGCGTCGTTCCACCCTTGGACGAGTCCCTGCCCGATTCCTTGCCCGATTCCACGACCTTTTCCAGGCAAACGGGGCAAGGTATGGCGGCTGCCGCCCTCCCTCGGCGGTTGACCCGCAGCCCTGCATCACGCAGGCAAAGTACACGCAGTCATCTAGTCCCAGGCAGGCCGATGCTTTCGCAGCCGCATACATAGGTCCGGATTCCGTTTTGCCGAAGCCAGCTCTCGGCCATGCATGGCCGTCATCTTCTGGGAGACAGGAGTGTTGATCACAGAAACCAGACACGACGGCGATGCGGCTTCCTCCGTATGCTCGTCCACTGGTGAAGATGTTATCGTCCCCTTCCCAAATATCCTGTTCCAGCAGCATCATGATGGCGTTTGCGTCGTTGGGAATGCTCTCCAGGAGCACATCTAAGACGTCATCCAGGTTGACCTGCATCAGGGAGACACCGTCTGGCGAAGGTCGACAACGGACCCTAAACACCGCGTTTTGGGGCGTCTTGGGTCCAACTCGACGTTCTTCTTCGGCGTCTTCCAGCGGTGTCCCGTCATACCTTGGCTTTCGGATGCGACCTGCTGCCCTGCCTCTACTGGTGGATGCTGGAGATGCACCGTGTTTCGTACTCCCAGCCCCGCCAGTAGAACCTCTTGTCAAGAATCTTGACGTTCATGCCGTAGTACACAGCTGCGAGGTACGCTTGCACGTCGTCCATCTTTGGGGGTTCAACTTTGACTGGGGCAGCGCCAGCATCAGACACAGCTGGGACAGCCCAAGATTTCATGGGCTCCATTTCCTGCGTGATTTCCGGGCTGGGGACGACGTAAATGGTCTTCTTCTGCGGAATTATCGCATTCCGCTCATCTCTCTCGGCCGACTCTTTGACGTTCTGGGGCGACCCGTTGGGATCAGTGGCGAGGTCATGATCTTGGAGCACTAGAGGCCCTGGGAAGGTTGCTTCTTCATCGTTGAAACGGTCCTTGCTTTTCAACGTCTGCCAGCTCTTTCCAGGGCGGCCGTCCTTTGTTGCCGCGGCCATGCGCTGACGCTGGGACGGGCGCGTGAAACCTGCCTGTGTGGCATGAGGGGAGACATCAAGACACAGGATCGGATGTCTACAGTCTCGAGGCTTACTGGGTCGACCGGTCATTGCGGTTGAGTGAGCAGAGGTCAACTCAAGGAATCGACTCGATGCCGATGGCCGTCAGACCACGCGGAGGCAGAGAGATCTTCTTAAATACGGCGTACGACGCCGACTGCGGCTGTGCCTAGTTCACGCCCCCAAGCTTGGTCGTATTCACGTTCGTGCTCGATGCCAGGAAGCTGGGCCGCTGGGCCGGTACTTCGTGCACATGGACCGGATTGCGTAGGTAATAATTGAACGAGCCCTTAGACATCGCGTGACAAAGAGCAATCCTGACAACTCTGTGACGGACGGCTGGGCTGGAATGTCGAGCCCTAGACCGCATGGCACGAGTTGTGGCACAAGTTTATGGCACGACGCTGTCGTGGACTCATCCTGGTCTCCCAGCAGCAGAGCGCTTCGCAGAGACGGCCTACGCAAGCACACAAGGCACACCGTCACGACACGCAAGTTCATCGAGACGAAATGTCCCCCCTTTATGGCATCTCCCGCCTACGGAGTCGTTAACGAATAACGATCTTGCGGAAAATTTCCTATATACAAGGGTTTTACTCTTCTGAGCGTTTCCTCCGAAGAGAAAAGGCAACGCGACACCGTGGGAGGCTGGGTGACGGTCGTGGCAGCTCAGTGGCTTTTTGATGAAGAGAAAAGAAGAAGAGGAGCAAAGATTTCAGCGCGTGCGGCAAAATATAAAAGCTAGCGAGTCCTGGGGCGCTAAGCCTCTTCGAGCGTGCTGACTCAGTGACGACAAGGTGGAGCGTGGAGCAGGTCTAAAGCTCTAACCTTCATGGGGAAAATGTCAGAATCGCGCCTCAAAGTCTATGGTCTTCCGAGTCCCTTGCCAAGCAGCTCGTCAGCAACCTCGGCCACGAGCTTCTCCTTTGGGAAATTCTTCCGCTTCGCCGATATCGTTCCTTGCGCATCCAACGCCCGCAGCAGATCGGCCAGCTCACCCTTCTGATCCGTGCCGTACACCAGGTGGCCCAGAGCCGACAACATGCCTTGCAGAGCCTCTACCGACTCCTCTTCCTGGCCGATTGCTTCAACAACTGATGCCGCCAACTCAACTTGATCCCCTTCCGGCAGATTTGCCTTTGAGTCTTTGCCCCTCGACCGGCGATCTGCCAATGCCAGATTGAACAGAAGAGACGATGCTGCGACTCTAACATTGTTGTGACTATCGTCGAGGAAACTCGAGGATATAAGCTGAATTATTGGCGTCCGGAGGGCAGTATGCCGCAGAATCTCATCGGGAAACAGCGGGGTAGAGAACAGGTTGCACCCCAGCTGAAGTGTGACGAGGCGGAGAGCGTAGGGGCAGTCGGTTTGCTCGTTGGCGAATTCGAGGATGCTGCGAACCGTCTGGTGCTCCGTCTCCTCTGCGAAATAGCCGCTGACTCGTGGGTCCACGAGGGCACACCGGAAGAGGTCGACAATCGTAAAGAGAATCTCCGCTGGTAGTTGCGCGACCGAGTCCTGCACCAGGCTAGACAATTGGCTCATATCTGGGATAATTGCATCTTGAGGGCCGATTGTATTCCGCGACTCAACAAAGCGTGTCAGGGCCTGAACTTCGGCCCTCTTGGTCAGCCCTTCTCCCATCTTCACCGCCAACTTGGCCATGGGAGGAATTCTGGAGAACAAGACAGATTTAACGTTGGGGTCCGAGAAGCTTGGTAGCCGCAGCTTCTCGTGGGGATGAACCGGGTGCGCCATTTGCACCAAGAGCTGAACATTGCCTCTGAGGCTGGCTTGGTCGGCTCCTGACCACCGATTCTCTTCCTCGCCTTTCAGAAAGGTGACAAAAGTTGGCGTCGCCCTTATAGAAAATTGTTGAGCAATTAATGTCGTTTGGGGTTGGGAAATGTCGACTTTGATAAATGTCACTTTGTCGCCATACTCCTCGACCAGCTGGTCATAGACCGGGTACAGAACCTTGCATGGCGAACACGTTGCCGATGTAAAGAAGATGACGGCGCACGACTTTTCTGCACCATTAAGCAAACGAGACAGTTCATCCTGTCCAGTCACGATCTTGACACGGTTCTTTGTTGACCCTGTGCCGTTTGGTGCTGGTGCCTTGGCACTCTGCTCAAGTCCGAGAATCGAGCCGCCTGATCTGCCCGCGTTGACCCCTTGAGTGAGCTGGGGCAACATCATGCGGCCCATCGGCGAGTCCATGACGGCCTGCGGCATGCTTGTGATGTGGCCTGGGATCCCCTTTCCAACAAGAAAGTTGGAGAAGGAGTCGGTAAAGTTGTTGCAGTTGTGGTGAAACAGGTCATATGCCTGTGGAAGACATGTCAGCTATGCCACCAGACCGAGGACTTTAACGCCCACCTCTAGTGTGAATATGGGCCTTATCGAATCCAGGTACTCTTCAATGACTTCCATGGGTAGGTTCGTCGCGCCGAGATGTATCTTTTGCATGGCCTGGCCGAGGTGGGAGGAGCCGGGCGTGATGGCGATGATGCCGCCGTCGTAGACGTACTCGCGCCCGTTAAGTTCGATGGAAGTGTGGTATATGGCGTCGAGTTGAAATCCCAACAGAGCCGCCGACATCTGGCGGGCAAGCCCACGAGAGAGGTCGTACACCAGCAGATGGACGTCCATCTCGTGGCGATACGTTGACCCGGGCCGTATGCGATACTACAAGCAAGAGTAAGATGTGCGGCTCGGCATAGATCGCAGGTCGTGATGGGATTGCGCGGAATGGGAGGTGACTACCATCGGTACGTCATAGTGGTAAATGTGAGGCGCCAGGCAGCAGATGGCGACGTCGACGTTCTGGACGGGGGGCCTAGCTAGCGCCTCTGGACGTTGCCGGCAGCACACGACACATCTACAACTTGGACAGGATAAAGCAGACAGGCAACTTCCTCTTCTCCCAGAAATTCCATCCAAATTGTGTTTCTTCGGCAGTGCCATCCCTTCTGGTGTGCGAAGGCTCCATCCAACCTTGTATTTCCCGTATTCTTTCTACTGTTCCTTGCAACAACCTTCAAGTGCTCGGTATTCGTATCATTCCTCGCTATTCCGGCCGTGGCTCGCCGTTCCTTGTACTCGGAGCCACACCAAGATTCCATAATGTATTGCAATGTGCCTCTTACAACGTGACTTGCTGGCCAAGTTACCTTGCAGCACATTATGACCGTTGCAAGGTACAAAGCCGGAGCCTTCGCACAGAAGAAGAGATAACCAGTATGATGACAAAGCCAATGGCAGACTGGGCGGGTACTGGCACTAATAAATCAGCAGGTCGTTTGCATCGGGTGGCGATCCTAGGCTGGATTGGCGCCAAAAATCGACGTCTGCCCCTTCTCGATGCAAGCCTCCACGCTGCCTTGATTCGTCCACCTGCAAATCTCCTTTTCTTCGCAACCTTCACAACCCGCGTCTCCTTTACCTTTCTCCCCATCTCCATTTTCTTTCCTGCATTACGGGTACCTTCTTTTAATCAACCGTCCAGCCTTCGCTCGCTTCCACTTGCTCCTCTCCTCCATCCGCGTTGACCCATGCGCCACGGCGTCACTCCTTGAAGACCCTCGTCCGCCACCGAGCTCTCCCCGGCGACCTCATGCGAAGAACATCGGTATCGCTGCCGACGAAACACGTTGCTCACGACCCCCACGAGAAGCCAGATCGCTACGAGCCGGATAGCCGGAGCCAAGGGCTGCTTTCCACCATGAAGGAAGCCTGGATGTCTCAGTCGCAGAAGATGCGGTGGATCAAGACCGCCGCTATCGCATTTACCGTGGTGCTGATGTTTTGGTGGCTGTCGCCCCGCGGAGTAGAAGTCCACAATGAGGGTGAGTTGACTCGCATCCGGTATGTCGTAAACACACCAGTCGCAGACTAACGTGCCTCAATCAGTCTCCTCCCACACCAGCGGCAACAAGGGCCAGGTCCCCTCCGACTCGTCGTACGGAACCGATCGATGCACGAGATCATACTCCAAGGATAAGCCCATTGTTCAGTATGTCCTCATGGTTGACGCCGGCAGCACGGGATCCCGAATCCACGTCTACAAGTTCAACAACTGCGGTCCCATTCCCGAATTGGAGAAAGAGGATTTCAAGATGACCGAGAAGTCGGTCGGCGGCTTGAGCAAGTACGGCGACGATCCAATTGCCGCCGCCAAGACGCTCGACCCGCTGATGAAGGTCGCCATGGACAACGTTCCCGACAAGTTGAAGCGCTGCAGCCCTGTGGCCGTCAAGGCTACTGCTGGACTGCGGCTGCTCGGCCCCGAGAAGTCGCAGGCCATCCTCGACGAAGTCAGGCGTCGCCTGGAGAATGACTACCCATTCCCCGTCGTTTCGGCCGAGCAGAACGGCGTCGCAGTCATGGATGGCTCCGACGAGGGTGTTTATGCATGGGTCACGACCAACTATCTCCTCGGCAAGATTGGCGGCCCAGACAAGAGCGAGACGGCCGCTGTCTTCGATCTCGGCGGCGGCTCTACTCAGATTGTCTTCGAGCCGACGTTTAAGGGAGCTTCGGGTGGAGGCATGCCTGAGAAGCTGGCCGAGGGCGACCACAAGTACTCGCTCGACTTTGGCGGCCAAAAGTTCGAGCTGTACCAGCACTCTCACCTCGGCTACGGCCTCATGTCCGCTCGCAAGGCCATCCACGAGATGCTCATCTCCGAGATGGCCTCCAAAGAGGCTGGCAGCGCCTGGATGAGCAAGCCTATTGTGCACCCTTGCATTCCCCCCGGCATGTCCGCGGAGCGTAAAGTTGACATCGACGGCCAGGAGCGTACTTTCAACTTCACCGGCCCCTCCCAAGCTGCCCCAGCCCAGTGCCGAAGCTTGGCTGAGAAGATCCTGGCCAAGGACAAAGACTGCAAGCTCGCTCCTTGCTCCTTCAACGGCGTCCACCAGCCTTCTCTGTCCAAGACGTTTGCCAAGGCGGATGTGTACATCTTCTCCTACTTTTACGACCGCACCAAGCCTCTAGGCATGCCTGACTCGTTTACTATCCGGGAGATGCAAGACCTCGCACAGACGGTCTGCATGGGCAAGAACGGCTGGGACGTTTTCACCAGCATTCCCCAGGCCATTACTGAGCTCAACGACCGTCCTGAGCACTGCTTGGATTTGAATTTCATGATGGCTCTGCTCCACAGCGGGTACGAGATGCCCATTGACCGAGAGGTCAAGATTGCCAAGAAGATCAAGGGTAACGAATTGGGCTGGTGCCTTGGTGCCAGGTGAGTGCACATGCCCCTTCCGCGCCAATGCCTGCCTGGTTAGCTAACTCGACATCCAGCTTGCCTCTGCTGGCTCCCGGCTCTGGCTGGAAGTGTAAGATTCAGCAGGTCTCTTAGAAGGAGCTGCGGGCCCTATGACCTTCTGGAGAGGGTCGCTACCTTATATATCCAATCATTCAACCAGCTCACGATAGGGCCGCACGACGTCTACGTTGAGGGAGGCATGTGAAGACGAGCGCTACTTGTGTGTTTGTTTGGAGTGGCGGGCTACACTGTCTGGATCATGCTGTCTGGATCACTGATCCTGCATGGCCACTCAAGGGCATGGTGCCCAAGAATTGTGTTTAAAACGCAGCGTATACATAGTATTATAGACTTAATAAAGTCGGTGGGCACCTACAGCGGCGCCGTTACCATTTCAAGCACGTCCTCGATTACCTCTTCAGGGCCGACGTCCTCAAGCATGGCCTCCACCGCTTCAAGCTTGCTGCCCCACTGCATGCTCCTCTCTTTTTCAGGAGCGGTGATCCGAATGCGGTGGAGGTAGACTTTTCTCGCTGCCAACCCGACGAGAGCAGGGGTGACGTAGTCGAGCTTGTGTAGCGGAGCGAGACATCGCATTAGCTTGTCAAAGTGCTTTGTGGCCGCCGGGGTGATGCCCTGGGCGACGGCACGGTGCATGCGGAGGAACGAAATGATGTTCATCTGGAATCGTACAACGTCGATGTCGACCTGGACCTGCTGGCTCAACTGCGCAAATTGGCTGATTTCCTAGACGCGCATGTCAGTCGACCAGAATATCGCGGTGTAGCTTCAAGTGCTTACAGCCTCCGAGATTAACGGAGGTTTAGATGTGACATCGCCCAGGTGCTTGCTCCTAACAACGCTGCCTGTCGACGCTGTCTCATCCGCCTCTACGCCGTCCATCTCTTCGAGGTTGACGAACCCATCATGGGGGTCATGCCAATGAGCAATCGAGAAAAAGTCGTTGAGGTGGGCCGTGACGTGCGCCTCGCCACCGCTCTCCGCCTCGAGCACCGGCACGAAGACGAACTGCTTGGGCGCGGTCTGGACAGACGTCCGGGTGAAGATGCGCCGGGTGCGCAGCAGCTCGAGCGCCTGGATCTGGACTGTGCGCGGCGCGCTGTCGAGGTTTTTGGCAAGGACGCAGTTGGCGATCTGGGGTGGCGACGGGCGCTGCGGGCTGGAGACGAAGTAGGAGTCGGAGCGGGTTGGCGAGGACGGGCTGCTGCCGGGAGGCTTCGGGGAGGAGAGCAGGGCGGATGCAAAGTCTTCGAGGGTGGTGTCGGGGTTGCAGTCGACGACGGCGCACTTGAGGCCAAACGTCTTGCTCGCTACCTGTGTTTCGCAAGTTAGACTCGGCTCGAGAGAGACGAGGGTGCGGCGCGGTGGAATACCAGTTGGAGCTCCTGGACGAGGTCGTCGATGGCATCTGTCGGCGTACTCAGCAGGCCGTGTTCCCTGCTGACAAGACACAGCAGTATGGCATGTTCCAGATCGCTCAGGCCGTATACCTTGTCGAGCAGAGTGTCATCCGCCATCGCGAAGCGCAACGGGCTGCCTCAACGGGTCCATCAGGCTGATTCCATTCCTGGTGGGTTGACCGATTCAGGTACGGTCCAGGGTAGGTATGTGGCTCGTGTGGTGCCGCTGACGTCGCCGAGACATTGCATAAAATGCGTCACGTGTGGTGCACGCGGTGGGTCCATGGAGTTATGCATGAGGCTAGTCTGGGAACAGCTTAGCTGGTGCTTCGTACCTCGATGACTTGCCGTTAAGCGCCAACACCCACCATGGTCACCCGTCAACATCCTGCGATACCCTCTGCTCGAAGCCCCAGCCGCCCCTGTTGCACGGCCTCGTGACGCCTATTGACGTGACGATATTGCCGGAAGCACAGGCAGCTATCTCTACAAACACTGCAAATTTCCCTCACCGACGAGGTCGCGGCGCCTGGGTCCGACCCAGTTGCACCTTCATATCACGTCATCGACAAGAGCGGAGGCCGACGACAGCTCAACATGTCTTCGCGGAAGAAGGTTCTCCTCAAGGTATGCAGGCCATGCGTTGCTTTGGTCCGTTCAGATGCGGTGAAACTGACAGGCTCGCCGTCGATAGGTCATCATCCTGGGGGACAGCGGCGTCGGTAAGACCAGCTTGATGAACCAATATGTATGGACCCATCCTCGCTTCAGCCCTCGCTCCGACATCACACAGGCGTATTAATGGCGAACCCCCTATGCAGGTCAACAAGAAGTTCAGCGCGAGCTACAAGGCGACCATCGGCGCCGATTTCCTGACGCGAGAAGTCCTGGTCGACGACAGGCAAGTCACGATGCAGGTACGACGCCACCCGAGAAGACACACGAGAGATGCTGGGCGTGACGGGCGATGCTGATGCTCTGATAGCTCTGGGACACTGCCGGGCAAGAGCGGTTCCAGTCGCTGGGCGTGGCGTTTTACCGTGGCGCCGACTGCTGCGTCCTGGTGTACGATGTCAACAACGCGAAGAGTTTCGAGGCACTCGACAGCTGGAGGGACGAGTTCCTGATCCAGGCTTCGCCCCGGGATCCTCCCAACTTTCCATTTGTGAGCACGGCGGTGGTGCGTGGGTGTGTCTACGGGCGGTATACTAATAGAGCTGTAGGTTGTTCTGGGTAACAAGATCGATGTCGAGGAGAACAAGAGAGTGGTAAGACACATGACCGCAGGTTGTCGGGGTATCATCAACGCTCACAGCACCGCAGATCTCCAACAAGAGGGCCATGACATTCTGTCAGTCCAAGGGGGATATTCCTTACTTCGAGACGAGCGCCAAGGAGGCCATCAACATTGACCAGGCATTCGAGGGTGCGTTTGAGTATTCAGTACAGAAGCGTCACGTTGTACTAACAGCCTGCGCAGTTATTGCACGAAACGCACTGGCGCAGGAAGAGTCGGAAGAATTTAGCGGAGACTTTGACGACCCCATCAACATCCACATCGACAACGACCGAGACGGGTGCGCCTGCTGATGGGCACGAGGAGAGTGTATCGTCGTGACGGTTGGGCCAGGCAGGCAGCAGCAAGGGATCGCTCGGAGATAGTATACCCTTCACCGGACTGAATTTTGTCATTGCATGGGTGTAGAGATAACGAGAGTCGAGACTTTTTTTTTAAGGTGTTTACATGGCAGTTTTGATTCGAAGTTGCTTGTTTTGCCGTGATGCGTCGTGGTGGAGGCGGGGGGCATGTAATGGCATGCAATCATCGATCGGGAGTATTATGGCTGATATAAGATGCGCGCAACACCGAGGTAGTTCTCGATACTCGTCGTGTCTTCTTGCAGGAGTGAAACGCCAAGACGAATGTTTGTATGCTCCGCAGGCCACGGAATTGGCCGATGCTAGAGGCTGCTGTGACGATGGTATGAATCACACCACATTGCGCTGATGGCATCGATGCCCCCATGGCTCTAGGGTAGCGACACTTGGAGGCGTTGGCGTCGGGGAAGCCGAGGCTCTCCGCCAAGTGTATTATTAGTCCCCCGACGACACCAGCGGACAACCTCGGCTCCGCATCGAGCTTAACCCGTCATTAGTTTCATGGACAGCATCGTGCATCTTCAATCCCCTGCTCCCGTGCCACCGCTTCCGTGCCACCAACGATTGGCCATTCGTCGTGTCGGCTCTGCAGCTCGTAGCTATTCGCCATGTCTGCCAAGATACCAGCTATTGTACGTTGAGCCGAGTTCCCTCCCTCCGCACGATGGCGCCGATGCTGACGAGTGATTGACAGGTCTCGAATCGCGTCAGCGATGAGGCAAAGAGGATGACTGATGTGGTGGCCAAGTTTGTCGAGGAGGACTGCGTCCCGTGAGCGCCCGCCCTCTCGGCATACTCAGGAGAGGTCAGAGATGTGCTGACATGCCCCCCAGCGCCGACCCCGTCCTCGAGGCGCAGGTCGGCGAGGGCGACGCCCGGTGGGAGAGCCACCCGCCCATCGTCGAGGAGCTCAAGGCCAAGGCGCGCAAGCTCGGGCTCTGGAACATGTTCCTGCCCAAGGGCTACTACGCCGAGTCGCCAGGGTGGACGAACCTCGAGTACGGCATCATGGCCGAGTGGCTGGGCCGCTCGCGCGTCGCCTCCGAGGCGTGCAACTGCGCGGCGCCCGACACGGGCAACATGGAGGTGCTGGCCAAGTACGGCAACGCCGCGCAAAAGGAGAAGTGGCTCAAGCCGCTCATGGACGGCAAGATCCGCTCCGCCTTCCTCATGACGGAACCGGGCGTAGCCTCGTCGGACGCGACCAACATCGAGCTCGACATTAAGCGCGAGGGCAACGAGTACGTGCTCAACGGGCAGAAGTGGTGGTCGAGCGGCGCAGGCGACCCGCGCTGCCAGATCTACATCGTCATGGGCAAGACGGATCCCAGCAACCGAGATCCGTACCGCCAGCAGTCGGTGGTGCTGGTGCCGGCGAACACGCCGGGCATCAAGATCAACAGGATGCTCAGGGTCTACGGCTACGACGACGCCCCGCACGGGCACGGGCACCTCACCTTCACCAACGTCCGCGTGCCGGTGAGCAACATGGTGCTGGGCGAGGGCCGGGGCTTTGAGATCATCCAGGGCCGACTGGGACCAGGCCGGATTCACCATGCCATGCGCAGCATCGGTGCGGTACGTCTTCCCCCCCAGATGGCCAGCCATGGTGGCGAGGCCACGGATCTAGGCTAACTCTTGACAGTCCGAGGTCGCCCTCGACTGGATGCTGATGCGCGTCAACGACGAGAGCAAGAAGCCCTTCGGCAAGCTCCTGCGCGAGCACGGCGTCATCCTCGAGTGGATCGCCAAGTCGCGCATGGAGATCGACGCGGCGCGGCTCGTGGTGCTCAACGCAGCCATCAAGATGGACGAGCAGGGCCCCAAGGGCGCGCTCAAGGAGATCGCGCAGGCCAAGGTGCTGATCCCGCAGACGGCGCTGACGGTCATCGACCGCGCAATCCAGTCGTTTGGCGGCGCGGGCGTGTGCCAGGACACGCCGCTGGCCAACATGTGGGCGGGCATCCGCACGCTGCGGCTGGCCGACGGGCCCGACGAGGTGCACCTGCAGCAGATGGGGCGCAACGAGAACAAGAGGGGCCGCGAGGCGACGGAGCGCATCAAGCGGCAGCAGGCCCGGACGGCGGAGCTGATGAAGAGGCACGGCGCGCAGACGGCGCAGCCGGGGACGCGGATCCGCCACTCCAAGATGTAGGCATGGGGGCGCGAGGGACAGATTGGTGGAGGGTAGGGAATATGATTCAGGAGAGCATCCGCAGCCGGGTGCGATACGCATCGAGTGCCGAGCATCGTGAGGTCGACGGTGGATGAGGCGAGGCGGTTGGCCAGCGGCGCTCGGCCGCCAAACACACGGCCGTGGAGAGATGCCGGACGTGCAAGCCGCTGGTGACTCGACAACCGCCACGACAATGCGTGGCCTGGCCTGTGCGCGTGTTTACCTGGTGTCGCATGGTTCCCGGGCTTGCGGTTTGCGGCGTGAATTTGGCCACGGCACCAAGCCACCGGCGCCGCTGCACCCCTGCCGTTGCCCTGCCGACCGGCCCTGCGATTCGTTTACTTTGCCCGCCACCGGCCGAGCAGGGTTGCGACTCGCCAGGCAGCTGACAGTGCCTTCGTACTTGGTACCTTGCCGTTGTTTTCTTCACGCAGGCCTTGCCGACTACAAGTACTCGTACTCGTACACGCCAGGTCGCCGGACGTCATTCCACGAGCGAGCCCGCGACACCGCAGCCTTGCACTTTGCGCCCCGTCTGGACCCTGCACCACCGCCGCCAGCGCAGCAACCCTCGCCAAACGCTCCATCGCTGTCCATCTATCCATCTATCCCACGACCGCAGCCGGGAAGGCACGGGAAACATGTCGAACCAGGTCCTCGGTGATAAGGACATCAACGCCGCCATGGCGGAGCAGCAGCAGCAGACGCCTGGCAAGGATGTCAAGAGCATGGAGTATCACCGCCAGGTCTTCCAGTCCAAGATGGCAGAGGAAACGTAAGCCCGGCTCGCCCCGTCGCGTGCGCTTCCTTGTCCTGACCGGTCCACGTCTCAGGTCCTCCAAATACGTCTCGCCGTCCGACAACATCATGAGCCCCTGCACGGCCAAGATCAACGCCCTGCGCAACAAGCACGCCGCCAAGTCGGTCATCCCCTCCCGCGCACGCATGCTGGAGCCAGTGACTAACGGACCGTCCGCAGAGTCAAGCCCAAGTCGCTCTTCGCCAAGGCGAGCGCTAAGAAACTCACCGACGAGAGCTCTCCGGGCGCGCGGGACGCCAAGTCCTGAACACGGCAGCTGTACGTTGTCCTTGTTGTTTTCCGGCCGCCGTTGTTCTGCTCAGCCGCCGTTTTCCTTCGTTAGCCGGCGTGCTACTTGTTGTTGTCGTTGTTGTTGCGTTTACACCTGGCCCCAGCGGTGACAGAGGCAAGCGTCGACAGGAGCCCTCCGCGGGTGGATGTTTACGGAATTTGGGCATCGGCGTTCCAGGGACATGGCACAGGTTGTTGCGTTGCGCAAAGCACAAAGGGCAGGCAAGGGTTGTAATGATATTATGCGACGACTGCGTGTATTGGAACGACACCGGGTCGGAGAGCGTAGTCCCCTGACCACGGACCGAGATTGATCAGTTTACTCTGTATTCACAAAGGAACCGTCCAAGTATCGCCGTCAACTATGCCCGCCAGGAACTGACAATGTAGACGACGTCCTCGTCGGACACCATGTGGCTCAACCCGACTCGCTGTGGTATATGCCTCGCGCTGGCGCCCCATACCAGCGCATACTTGAACGTGTCCTTCATGTTGCGGTGGATCCTGTCGCACACGTCCTCGATGCTGCTGTTGCTCCGCACGATCAACGCCTCGCCAAAGTCCGGGTCGATGCCCTTGCGCTTGGTGTAGATGCGGATGAGCCTGAGCTCCTTCCAGCACCGGTCCACCACGTCCTGGATGCCCAGGTCCAGCTCGCAGCTCATCACCACCGTCTGCGGCTCGCGCGCCAGTCCGTCGAGGAAGTCGAGCGACACGCTGTCGATCTTGTTGTATACGTACAGGCACTTGATGTACTTGCGGTGGTCCTTCATGATGACGTCGATGAAGTCGTCGACGGTGGCGTTCTCGTCCCGGATCAGCACCTCGCAGTTGAGGATCTTGTAGTCGCGCAGGATGTTGTACAGCATCTTCTCGTCCAGGTTCTTGGGCGGCGCCTGAAAGGTAATCTTCACGCCGCCCGCTGTCTTCGCCTTGAGGTAGATGTTCCTGCTCCTGTTAGGACTCAAAGGTTGCATGAGAGCGGCGGGCGTCCTTACGGTGGCTCGCGGTTCAGCCGGATCCCGACAGATTCCAGCTCAGCCTCTAACAACGCCCTTTGCTCTGCCTTCTTCGTCGCGTCCAGCACCATCAGGATCAGATCGCTCGTCTTGGCCGCCGAGATGACCTGCCGCCCTCGTCCCTTTCCTTCCGAGGCACCTTCGATGATTCCAGGAAGATCGAGCAGTTGGATCTCGGCGCCGCCGTACTCGAGCACACCGGGGATGGCCGTCAGCGTGGTGAAGGAATATGACGCAACCTCGGATTTCGTCTTGGTGACTTTTGATAGAAATGTGGACTTTCCGACCGAGGGGAAGCCGACGAGGGAAATACGCGCATCGCCGCTCTTGCTGACGTCGAAACCGGAACCACCGCCGCCGCCGGCTCCAGGTCCGGGCTCCAGGAGCTGAGCTCGAAGACGAGCGAGTTTTCTGTAAACGTTGGAGTGAGAGTGGACTTGTGACGGCGGCAAGCAGAGACGAGACGATTTCCCCGTCGGACGGGATGAAGGCTGGTGAATGCTTACCCTTTTAACAGTCCCAAGTGATATTCTTCGTATTGTTAGTTCACAACAAGTCTCAATGAAACTGAATATTCCTCTCGTACCTGTTGCCTTGTTTTCTAGTAGAACGTTAGCATTATAGTTCTTTTGAGAGCATTGTATTCCAATGAACCGTGAGCCAGGTGACCGAGTTCCCCCGCGGCACAGACTCGTGTTTCCAAGCCGGCATGCGCTTAGAGAGTCCAAGAGCCCGGTTTCGCGCATCAAAGGAGGAAAGACGATACAAGAAAGGTTCGAAAGGGCGGTGGACACGGTGGAAGGCCTCACTTTGAGTCCTCCTCATCTCATCTTCGATCCTGAGTACTCGTCAGCTTCTGCGCTCGGCGTGCCATCGCTCGACAAGCCTCACTCCTTGATCTTTTCTGTAATGTTCACCATCTTTGGCGATTTTGTTTATAGACGGCGGTGCCGTCTCAAAACAAACAAATCGCTCTAGCAAAGTTGTCGACGCAAGTCGAAGCTTCAAGTTCGGCGAGTTCGAGATTCGAGGTGGGGGGACTTGGGCAGAATCGCACGACGTGGGGCCCTCGGCGCGGGAAGATCACTCACCGCCTGCCGTTTGTGCCGCATTGTCAGCGTACCCCAGAAATCTTTCCAGCCCAGCCTCGTATTGGCTGTTGACGCTTATCGCCAACAGACAACCTACCTCCTTTTGCAAGCTCAGCTTCGCGATACGAACTGCTGGGCCTCAATCTTTGGCGGACAGGAAATGGCCGGACACGAAGATCAGGTCTCCACGGCGCCGGTCGCCGAGCGGGATGGCGAGGAGATGGCTCTCGCCACAACAAACACCGACGTCGCCGCGCCAGCAAAGAAGACCGTCAAGAAGATAATTCGCAAGAAGAAGCGCCCCGCCAGAGTCCAAGTCGACCCCGATTCCATCAGCTCAGAGCCCCCTCCACAGACCGGCACCGTCTTCAACATCTGGTACAACAAATGGTCGGGCGGCGACAGAGAAGCCTACCACCAGACCCAGGCCAAGGGGCGCTGCAACATTGCAAAGGACGGCGGATACACCAAAGCGGACAACGCGCCTGGAAGCTACTTTTGCGTGCGCTTCGCGAAAGGGTTGTGTCCAAAGGGCCAGGACTGCGAATACCTCCACCGGCTGCCCGGCATGTACGACATCTTCAGCCCCAACGTCGACTGCTTCGGCCGAGAAAAGTTTTCCGACTACAGAGACGACATGGGTGGCGTTGGCAGCTTCATGAGGCAGAACAGGACCATATACGTCGGGCGGATACATGTGACGGACGACATTGAGGAGATTGTGGCACGCCACTTTGCGGAATGGGGGCAAGTCGAGCGCAGTAAGTGATTCGTGCGCTCGGCCGTCGCCTACTCTAAATGCTGACACGCACTAGTCCGTGTATTGAACTCTAGAGGCGTGGGCTTCATCACGTACACCAACGAAGCAAACGCGCAGTTCGCGAGAGAGGCCATGGCGCATCAGGCCTTGGACAACGACGAGACGTTGAACGTCAGGTGGGCAACAGCCGACCCGAACCCCATGGCGCAGGCGCGAGAAGCGCGGAGAGTCGAGGAACAAGCTGCCGAGGCTATACGGAGGGCGCTGCCTGCCGACTTCGTGGCGGAGATTGAGGGCAAAGATCCCGAGGCGAGAAAGCGCAGGAAGATTGAGAGCAGCTACGGCCTCGAAGGCTACGAGGCACCAGACGAAGTACACTTTGCTCGGGGCGCCCACGCCGTGAACCCCCTTGGGCGTGAGGGCTACGAGGTGGAATATCAACAAGGGGCGATGGTGGAAAGCGGACAGCCTTCGTCAGAAAACGGAGCAGCAGCGTCACAAACCGAGCAGCCGTCAGGCCACGGATCGGGCATCTTTTCGGTCAGCACCCTTGCGGCATTGAGCAAGGCCAAGATGTCAGTGGGCTCGAAACCAAAGGCAGCAGCGGCGGCGGCGGCGGCAGGGCCGCTGGTGGCATACGACAGCGACAGCGACGACGAGTAGGCGTCGGGACGGGGGGAGCATGCAAGGCGCATTGTATAATACGATGATGATACCACGTGAATTGCACGCCGGGCCATGCAATCTGCTCAGCTGTTAAAGATTCTCGAGTACAGAAGCTCGTGCCGCCCAACCCACAAGTCCATGACGGGCACGGTCTGGCCGGCCTCTTCAACCGGCGTGTTCCACTCCCTGTCAACGACGGCGTCAATCATGCGCTGGACCTGCTCGCCGGCCAGCACCCTCTGGGCCTGATACGGGCCAAACACACTCGCCCGCACCGCCGCCGATATCAGCGCCTTGACCTGGCCCAGCATGTAGACGTACGCCGTCTGCCGCAGTCCGAGGCCGACGACGGCGCAGACGGCGCCAAACAGCGGCGCCAGGTGCGCCGACACGAGCGGCACGTCGTCGCCGGCGGCGTCCCTGAGCTGCGCGGCGAAGCGCCCGAGGACCTGCGCGCCGGCACGGCCGGGCAGCGCGGGCCGGAACGAGCGCTCCCAGATGCTCAGCAGGGCGCGGCCCTGGGCGACGCTCGCGCGGCGGCCGACGGCGCACACGGCGGCGGCGTCGAGCTGGTCGTCGAGGGCCGGCAGCGCCGCCGGATCGCGGTGCGCGGCGAGCACAAAGGGCAGCGTGCTGGCGCCGACAGACGACAGCGACAGCGGCAGGAAGGACGACAGGGCGGCGCCGTGCGGCGTGTGCGCGAGGTACGATTCGAGGCCGCTGCTGAAGGCGAACGCGCCGACGGGCAGCGCCGAGTCCGCCAGCAGCAGCAGGAAGTGCGTTGCCGAAGTCGCCGACGGCGCCGCTGCGTCGACGTCAGTCAGTCAGTCCTGCTTGGCGGCGGCATCCATCTCCATGTCTCGTTGGGCGTCGACGGGCCGACTCACATCGCAGCTCCAGCGTGCCATCAGCCGCCGCACGCGCACGCGCCGCCTGCGCGGCATCGCATGTCGCGACGCCGAGACGCGCCCTGGCCTCGCCGAGACGGGCCTCGAGCTCCTCTATCTCGTCCCGGAGCGCGTCGTGGGGGCCGGTCGCTGCTTGCTTCGACGATGCCATTTGGGCGCCATGGAGGAGGGAGGGTCGGGTCGCACCATTACGTCGGCGGTGGGAGCGGGCGGGCTGGATATGTCGACATGGGGGCGTCATGCATCTTCATGTTCCCTCGTGCTTGGACCGGCATCACATGGCATTCTGTGCAACCCTCCGTCGTAAGATATTAAATACAGCATCTCTGGCAGTGCTCGTCGCAATAGTCCTGAACTCCATGCTGGAAAACATCCGTAACGAACCGTGTGTGCGCCACGCAGCTCAAGGCCGCACATTCTCCTTGTCGTGTCCCTTCCGTCTCTGCCATCGCTTCTTCTCCGCCATGCGCTGCTCGATCCGCGCGAGAGCTGCCGCACGGCGCTCGGGCGGCATCGTGCTCTTGGACGTATTGCCAACCATCGAGCTGTTGATCTTGTTGCCGTTGAGGTTGGCGTCCGGTCCACCCAGGCGTGCAAAGCGATCTTGCAATAGGTCCACCTCGACGACATTTCGCCTCGACTTCTCTGGCTTGCCCTTGCGCGACACGGCCTCGGCCAAAGCTCGTAGATCAGGAGCCGCAAGGCTTTCCATCTTGGTAGCCGCTGGAGTCGCGCCCCCGTTGCGAATGCGCCTCTCCAGATCTTCACCGAGATAAGCCCTATTCCTCGGCG
This sequence comes from Tolypocladium capitatum, assembly GCA_002901185.1. Classification (NCBI taxonomy): domain Eukaryota; kingdom Fungi; phylum Ascomycota; class Sordariomycetes; order Hypocreales; family Ophiocordycipitaceae; genus Tolypocladium; species Tolypocladium capitatum. The sequence goes on along the minus strand of NRSZ01000353.1, from coordinate 26,968 downwards.
ACCTCGGAACGAACGGCTGCCACCTAGGCTTGTCGAGGCTCGGTCGCTCCGTCAGGGCACTTGGCGCAGCCTTGGACTCAAAATCTGCATCCTCTAGGAACTTCTCTCGCAGACTCCGAGACTGCGGATCGGGCGCCGAGGCATCACGAACAAGGCCGCCGTCGTCCACCGAGACAAAGGTCCGTCGGCCCAAGCCTCGGGCGATTGATGATTGCTTGGTAGGCCCGTCTGCTTTTGCGCCGCTTCCTTCCTCTTGGCCTGCTTCAGACTCGGCGTGCCAGCTGTTTGGTCGAGCTCCGTCGGAACCTGTGGCCTTGAGAGTCTTGATCTCCTTCTTAAGATCGGATATCTTGGCGTGAGCTCGTTCCAGCACGGCCTTGGTATCTGCCTCGTGGACTTCGCTCTCCTTCCTGAAGGCCTCAAAGTCGCTCTTCAGTTGCAGCATCTCCTCATCCTTCTTCCTGGACTCCTCCTTTGCCTGCTGCAACTGGGCTCTTAAATCACGCGCCCTGCTTCCTCCTCCTGTGGACCCGACATCGTCCGTCTTGGCTCTGATTGCTTGTGCCTCGGCGACCTGCACTCGAGCTTTCAAAGACGATATTTCTCTGCGGAGCGAATCAAGTTCTTTCAGCTGGGTCCGAGCTCGACGGAGTTCCCGCTGCGTCTCAACCGCTGTTTTCTGAGTCGTCGGCGACGCCGCTGTCTGTCGCCGTCGCTGTCCTCTGGCGTCGCCGTCCCCTCCTTTCTGGCGCAGAAAGGCGTCGAGTTCGTCCTCTAGCTCCTTCACGCGACGTCGATACTGGTCCGCCAGAGTTGTCTGCTTGGTCAGCTTCGAGAGCAGCTCGGTGGGTTCGTCGTCGGATGATTGGCCATGCTTTAATACAATCTGTGACGCATTTTGCGCAATCCTCTTCTCCATCTTGATGACCCTCTGCTGTTCATCCCGGAGCCGCTCGGTGAGCTGAATGGCTTCCGCATCCTTCTGCTGAGCATAGGACTTTGCCAGTTGCTTATACTTGAGCAATTTCTCCATCTCTGCCTTGGCTTCTTGATGATATTTTTCGAACTCCTCTTTCCAATACCGACCGGATTGCGAGTGAGGCTCGTTCAGGTCCAGGGTAATGTCGTGGGCGCAGAAGTCGTCGTCTTCCTCTTCCCATTCGTCCTCGGAGTTGTTGGCGGCGGCCGGGCGCGTGTCGACCTTTTTGCTTCCCCTTTCCCGCGAGTTCTCGAGGGCCTCTGCAACTCGCGTCGGTCGAATGTTGCTGCCATCCTTTGTCGACGCCGTCTCGTTCTTAGAGCCTGCCTTGGTGGTCCGCGCAACGTCGTGGCCGAACGAGACGCGCTTCCGCCGCGAGGTTCCTGTCCCAGGCGTGAGGAGAATACCCGGCGGCTTGGACGGCGTCCCACAGCCTCGCTCCGACGCCGCAGACCCCGTTCTAGCTGCCATCTTGTCCTGGCTGCTTCGAGACTCGACGTTGGCGGGTGCTGGCGTCCCGAACAACGCGCTCCTAAAAGCCCGAGCGGCGAACACTGGCGCCGGTGTGTCGGGTGGATCTAGCTGGGTCGTATCTATGCAAAACCTCCCGTCAGCTCAGTCGAACCCGCAGTTCGCTTGCAGTCCCGTCAATGGGTGTGAGCACCTCCCGCATCCGCGTCTGGCGCGTTGTCGCCGCGCTTCAACATCCACCCAAGCATGCTGGGGTCTGGTTGCGGAGACCGGAATCACAATCTCCTCTTCGCGATCTGGCCTACCGAATGCGGAGCTGCCGTAATCGACATGCAGGAAGGCGTGCGGTGCGGCGACGCACGCTGCGTTGTGCGGGCGAACCGGTGCTGTGAGTTGGGGAATTGTTTACTTTCCCGGTGAGCCTCGGCGGGCGCGCGATTGAATGTTGTCAGCGCGCTGCCCCGGGCGCTATCGATAAGGCCGGGGCTAGCTCTGCGGACCTCATCGCTGTACAGCTCACTGTAGCCGGGGCGCTCCGCCTGATCACTCACTATTCGGACGAGTAGGGGAGGGGGGCAGCTCTCCCACGGATACCCCGCCATGAATTCCAACTTGAAGTGGCGGTCATTTCCACGAGACCTCAGCTTCTGCGCAAAACATTGTCTACCAGAAACCGACCGGATCTAACCACCATGGCTTCTTCGGCGTAAAGCGCCGCAGCCTTGGCTGTGGCACTTACCCGGGACTCTCGCAACTATGGCGTGGCGAGCACCTGGACCGTGGAAGACGCCGCTGAACAAATCCCATGAGCAAGATGACTCTAGCTTCCCGGGACTCAAGCCCACCACCCCTGCCACAACCACGAAGATCGAGTACGAGGAGCTGCAGGAGAATGAGCTGCTGGCTCTCGAAGCTATATACGGCGATGACTTCGTGAAACATGGCGACTCGCACAGTGCGTGGAAGGTACGTGTCTCGCCTACCCTGGTTTGTGTAACGATGCTTACCGACGGCTAGAAAACCGAGCCGTCCTTCGACATTCATATCAAGGCGTCGACGGACAGCGACTTCGCCGTGACTGTTGGCTTTGTTATGACGGCGACGTATCCCAAGTCGCCGCCCCTCCTCGCCGTCAAGCATCTTGGTGACCTGCGAGAGGAGACTCAGTTCAAGGTCCAGAAGTTCGTCGAGACGCAGCCCAAGGCCTTTGCCAGGGCCGAGCAAGAGATGATTGACAAGGTCGTTGAAGGAATCCGAGACATCTTAGAAGACGCAGCACAGGCGAAAGCGACGGGCAAACAGCTTCCGTCTCTCGAGGAGGAGCGAGAGCGCCACGAGGCCAACCTCGCCGAGCTAGCCCAACAGCAAAAGGAGCAGGAGGAGCTCAAGAAGTTGGAGGAGACAAAGGAAGAAGAGAGAGTCATGTCACAGATGCTCCAGCAACAGCTCGACCGCCAAAGGCAAAAAGCGAAAGAATCCAGGCTTAGTCGTCGACCCGATGGACCGGCGCAGCCCACCGCGAGCACGGGTTCTGATGTCGAGCAAATCGAGTTTGACCAGTTTTGCGACACGACTGATAAAGCCGGAAACGTCCTCACGTTCCGATCGGTTGCTGGGAAATGCGATCCTCGCAAGGGTCACGTGTCCACCGTATACGCCGTACGCCCTGTCCTTGTCGACGGACAAAGCAGCCAGACGATGGCCCTCAAGGAGGCCATCTTGCGATCAAACGGGAAGGATTCCAAAGACTTCAAGAAGCAACTACAGTCTGTCGAGTCTCGGCTGCAAGATCTCAAGACTACCAAAATGGTTCAGCATCGCCACCTCGTGGAGGTTCTGGATTTCAAGGTCGAGAGCGGGCTACCCAACGACCCAGCTGCCTTGAACACCTGGACTGTGAGAATACTGACTCCCATGGCTGATAAGGGGTCGTTGGAAGAATTGCTGGAGCTTGCGGGCCATATTGAGATTGGCAAAGTGCGGTCTTGGACGAGGGATCTGCTCGATGCGCTCGGTTTCTTGCACAACAAGAACATAGCGCACCAAGACATTCACCCTGGCAACATTCTCCTGTTCCGGGAATCCACTGGTGAAATCGTGCCAAAGATATCTGATGCTTGGTATCAGAGGGAGATACACAATGCCACTGCCCAGAAGCAAAGCCTCCCCGGCCTCAACTCTGCCAAGTCGGCATACTGGCTCCCCCCGGAAATTGCTGCGGCATCGAAGCCACAATACACGTACAAGACCGATATATGGGAGTTTGGCGTTGTCTTCGTACAGATGATCTTTGGCCTCGATGTGCTCCGAAAGTACTCGTCACCAACGAATCTCATGGAGTCGCTCACGCTTTCCCAGTCTCTACAGGAGCTTGTGAGCCGATTCTTCAAGGAGGACAAGCAGAAACGCCCACGGGCATTTGAGCTGGGTTCCAGCGAGTTTCTGGCCACTGACGCCCCCGTGCTTTTCGACGACGCCTCGGCTGTCTTGTCGACACAACCGTCAATGGCTTCGTTGCAGGTGTTCCCTGCTAGGATGAGGCGAGAATCCATGAATCGAAATGTTTCTGTATCGCGATATACAGAGGATTTTGTCGAGGAAGGCCGTCTGGGCAAGGGTGGGTTCGGCGAGGTCGTCAAGGCGCGCAAGAAGCTTGACGGCCAAGTTTACGCCATTAAGAAAATCACACAGCGATCGCAAGCTAGCTTGACGGAGATTCTCAAGGAGGTGCGCTTGCTCTCGCAGCTTAGCCATCCGGCGGTTGTGCGCTACTACAATACCTGGGTCGAGGAGGTTCGAGATTTGGCCGACGCGGAGGGCGAAACCTCCACGGACGACCTCGCGGAAGATACCAGAGAAGTGAGCTCGGCGGGCATAGATATCCAGTTTGCCACAAGCACCGGCGGGCTGGACTTTATGTCGTCGAATGCCCCCGTAGAGTTTGGCTACGACGACGAAAGCGATGAAGACGAGGATGACGATGAGTCAGACGACGACGAGGAAAGCTCCGTCGCCGAGGATGCTGTCGGTAACCGTGCCATGTCTCCTGAGAAGGAGAGGCAAGCCGCGTTTCAACGTCGCGCTAGATTCCAGCGACAATACCGGACAATATTGTACATCTCGATGGAGTACTGTGAAAAACGGGTAAGCCTCCCTCCCCAAAGCTACATATGACTTTGATGTCCGGATTTCCGTGTACTGACTGCGATTAGACACTACGGGACCTTATCTCACGCAACCTCTTCAAGAACACGGCCGAGATTTGGCGTCTCTTTCGCCAGATTCTCGAGGGTTTAGCGCACATCCACGGGCTGAGCATCGTCCATCGGGACTTGAAGCCGGAAAACATCTTCATCAGCAGCAGTATCGACGGGGCAGACAACGTCAAGATTGGAGACTTTGGTCTGGCGACAAGTGGCCAATTCTCAGTGGACAAGGCCGCTGCTAATAGTCTCGAGACAGACGACATGACGAGAAGCATCGGTACCGTATACTACTCCGCACCGGAAGTGAGGTCGGCCGCAAATGGCTTGTATAGCACAAAAGTTGATGCGAGTTTGAGCTCCCAATTCCTGCGCGATGAAGATTCCTGACATTTGGCTACCTAGATGTATTCTCTCGGAATCGTCTTCTTCGAGATGTGCTATCAGCCGATGCTGGGGATGCAAAAAGCAGACGTTATTGGCCAGCTTCGACGCCCCGAGCCAGTTCTTCCGGCCGACTTCAAGCCGACCGAGGAGACGCAGACTGACATTGTGCTCTCACTCGTCAACCACAGCCCAAAGGAGAGGCCATCCAGTGCTGATCTGTTGAAGAGCGGTAAGCTGCCGGTCCAAATGGAAAGCGAGACTATACGACGCACTCTTGAGGGGTTGTCGGATCCGAGCTCCCCGTATTATCGCAAAATGCTCAGCACGCTGTTTGGACGACCCGTTGAACCTACAAAGGACTACGCATGGGACATGTTCGCAACCAGTCCGAGCCCTGCAGAGCTGTACAATCGGAGTGTTGTGAAGGATGCCCTGATAGCAATCTTCCGCCGACATGGGGCGTTGGAGACAACCCGCAGCTCCATCTATCCCAAGTCGGCACATTACGGAGACGGTGTTGTTCAACTTCTGGATTCGAATGGCATGGTAGTCCAGCTGCCTTACGACCTGACGATGGGACTCGCCCGTCTGGTGGCCAAGAATTCCACCGCCTTGCAGCGGACGTTCATGTTTGGACACGCATTTCGCGACAAGAAGGACACGGGGCAGCCGCAGATGTTTGGGGAAGTCGACTTTGACATCGTCTCCCACGACACTTTAGACCTTGCGTTGAAAGAAGCGGAGGTGCTGAAGGTTCTAGACGAGATCGTCATGGCATTTCCCTCCGTGTCGTCCGGTCCAATGTGCTTGCACATCGGGCATTCTGACCTGTTGCAACTCATCTATGAGCACTGCGGAATCCCTCCGGCGCGCAGAAGGGCTACATCCGAGGCCTTGACTAAGCTGAATATCCACAACTTTACCTGGCAGAAGATAAGGATGGAACTGCGGTCGCCGACTGTGGGTATATCAGCCACCAGCGTCGACGAACTCTCACGATTCGACTTTCGAGGTGAGGAGATTATTTTGGAGGGGAAACGCCCTGTGACCCATCCTGTACAGTGGATGGACTGTTGCTAACTTGCAAGTAGATACGCCTAACAAAGCCTTCTCGAAACTCAACAAGCTGTTTGAGGGCACCGACATGTACCGACGTGCCTCGCCGACAATAGCTCACATCAAGGAAGTCGTCGAGTATACTAAACGCTTCGGTGTTTCTATAAAAATCTACGTTAATCCTCTCAATAGCATCAGGGAGGACTTCTGTCTCGGGGGTCTCCTCTTCTCATGCATCAACGACAAGAAGGTATCCAGGGACGTCTTCGCTGCCGGCGGTCGGTATGACTACCTGATCAAGGAGCAGCGACCAAAGATTGGTGGTCGATATGATGAAAGACATGCTGTCGGGTTCAATCTGGCCTGGGAGAAGCTTGCGAGAACGCCCAAGGCTGGAGGAAAAACATTCCTCAAAAGGGCCGAGGACGAGACAAGCAGCAATAGCATGTTCTCCGGCCATGGGGTAAGCTTCCGGCGTTTCCGCTCCATAAGATGCCCTTCTAACGCATCCCATCATCAGTGCGATGCCCTAGTGGCCAGCTTCGACAGCGGAGTCCTCAGATCCATCGGCATCGAGCTTCTTCGGTTGCTCTGGTCGCACGACATCAGCGCGGAGTTGGCCAAGGACGCAAGGTCACCCGAAGACTTGCTCTCGAAGCACAGAGACGGGACGTACTCGTGGATCATCATAATCAAACAGGATTCGATGCTGAAGATTAAGACCATGGGCAGAAACGACGTCGCCGACGTGGATATTCCGACTGCGCAACTGCTTACGTGGCTTCGACCGCAGATGCGCGACCGGGACTCGAGGGCGACGGTGAAGCAGAGGGGCAGCGCTTCTCAGGCCGAGTCCCTCGGCTCGGCTGGTGAGAAGGACCACGAGCAGGACGTCAAAGTGCTGGTTGCCCAAACGAGGAGCAAGAAATTCAACCGTCGCACCGTCGTGGAACAGGCGCAGGTCAGCGCATCGACTCTGGTGCGGTCCTTCTTGGACGGACCGATATTGGCCGTCGAGACGACGGACCAAGTCATGGATCTCATCGGAGGGACCAGGATATCAGATTATGAGAGCTGGAGGAAAGTCGAGCACGCAGTCACGACTTCGGAGAAGAAGTACGTGCAGGAGTTGCACGACCAGCTCGACACGTGGCGATGCATGCACGAGAAGAAGAAGGGTTCTCGGCACTCTTTCATCTACAACTTCAGGACCGGAACTTGCTTGTACTACGACTTGGGCGGTCAAGGGGCTCATGGGTGACAGACCTCGACAGGGGACGGGCACGCTCAGAAGCCCTAGAGAGCCACGTCATGGGTCCATGGCATGACACGCGATGGATGATTATGCAGCGCTGGCGACAAACGTCTCCTGGCTGGGGTTTTGCTTGACGTATTATTGGCTCTCGGATAGGAATGCAACTGTACTCGTACTTCGCATGTCAGACTGCATGCCGGGAGTAGAATGAGCTGATGTCTCACCATTGCCTTGCCTTGCCCTGCCTTGCAGATACCGCCTTGCAGATACCGCCTTGCAGATGCCGCCTTGTCCGCATGCCGTTGGCTGGGCAGTGTCGCTGGACGTTGCGTGCACGAGTAGAAACGGGACTGGCAGTAGAGAAGCAGGCAGCAGAGAAGCAGGCAGCAGAGAAGCAGCGGCAGAGAAGCAGCCAGCAGTGCTTGACTTCCGTTGACACGCCCCGGTCCAATGACGTTGCCGGCGCTCCCGTCGGCTGTGGTGGAGCGCGACGAGCCTGTTGGCACGACTCATGACGAGAACGGCGAAGCCACAAGGTAGCTGGAGAAAGAGGCGGCGTGCCGGGGCATCAGTGCAGTGCCGGCAGGCAAATCCCGAGCTGCCCCCTTTTTATCTGTCGTGAGGCTGCGGCGGCGGATGAGAAGCGGCGATGAGAAGCGGCGATGAGAAGCGGCCACGACGTGCTGCGGGACGGCGGGACGGCACTGTGGCGGCACCCGCTTCGCCGGGCTGGGGCGCCGAAGGCCCTTTCTGTTAGCGACGTGGAAGGCCAGAGCGGCCCAGCTGTAGCCGCTACTGCGGAGGGGTGGGGCAGCGCTGTTGCGCATCACGCCAGGGTCATTCGCTGTGACAGGCCGGCCTCCTGATGCCGTCACTCCCATCGCCTCTGCCGGCTGACCAACAGTCACAGGCCTGCCTCCAGCTCTCCCGCTTCCTTCATCCTCTCACAGACGCACATCACATCCATACCAAACGCCCCCCGCCCAAGCTGCGGCTTGTGCGCCTCTGCATCCCCTCGCCGTCTGTTCTCCTCCGCCGTCCGGTGCCTATTGGGTCCTCCGCCCTCGTTGCGTTTGAAGCCCTCGTCCTTCCTCGAGTCCACAGCCGCATCCTCCGCCGTGGCCTCTCCGACCATCTCCGACCGTCTCCGACATACCTGGCAGGCTTCAAAACGCTCTTGTTGCCTACCGGCCGTGGTCGACTGCGTCGTTCAAAGTCACCACACCGACCTCCTCTGGGGAAACGGACGATACGTCACCATGGCGCAGAAGCGGCTCATGCAGGAGTTGGTACCCCTTCATAAGGAGAGGTGGGTACACATCGAGGTAGGCAGCCGTCGCCGTTCCTCAAAGAGGCCGCCCTCTCGGCTGGATACTAACCTGCCTACTCAAGACTGACGACGCCAACATTCTGCGCTGGAAACTGGGGCTCTGGGTCGTGAACCCGGATAGCGTCTGGCACGGAGCATATCTCAGGGTGAGTGCGCCGCTCCAGTTCAGGCTCGTTTGACGAGCAATCCTAGCCAACGCTTCCACATAGGCCGAGATGAAGTTCTCCCACGATTACCCGTACCAGCCACCGACCTTCCGCTTCCTCACCAAGAACATCTGTCACCCCAACGTGTACACGGACGGCACCCTGTGCATCTCCATCCTCCACAGGCCCGGAGACGATGAACAGTCTGGCGAGCTGGCGAGCGAGCGCTGGAACGTCCTGCACGGCGTGGAGTCGGTCTTGCGCTCTGTCCTTCTCCTGATGGACGATCCCGAGATCAACTCGGCTGCCAACGTGGATGCTAGTGTCCTGTACAGGGACCATCGCGAGGAATATGAGGCCATGGCCAAGGCGATAGTGGCCCACTCGCAAAAGGACGTCCCGGACGGCGTCACCATGCCCACGCCGGCCCAGTTAGTGCCCGCACCACAGAAACAGGCGGACGACGACGCCGATTTCTGGAACATGACCGACGAGGAGGAAGACTTTGGAGGCAGCGACAGTGATGAGGACATGGGCGACTTTGAAGAGGACGAGGACGAGGACGATCTTGACGACGAGGTCAAGAAATGAAGACGAAGGCTGGAACAAGGAGGCATCTCTCATGGCATTTCCGCTCACCGGTCATACCCGACACCGCGGCCCTCGATAACTTACCGCATCTATGGAGTACAGAAACTGCATAGCGCACACGAAACCGCATAGCGCAAGTCTTTCTGGCGTTGCCGACGGCGTGCTGACGCACGGCAGTCGAGGCATCGAGTGGAGGGGCCTTGGGGGCTATTTTATTTGACCCTGGCTCTGTGGGGTAGGCGCCCGTCGTTGGCATATTGGGACTCTGATTTTCTCTCTCTTGTTGTTCAGCGTTACCCCGTCCTGCAAGGCTACGAGAGAGCGTATAGACGCATGGTTACAATCTGCACAGCCCAGCAAAGACTGGGACGCGTGTGCCTGGACCACAATTGCATATAGCAGACAGTTGACTCTTTTCGAATGCTCTCGTCATGGCTGATGCGAGGCCAAATGGCCTTCACGTGGAAAGACCGCATGGAGCGAATGGTGGCCATTTGCAAGCCGCCGGCGCCATCCCGATGCACCGGCGCTGGGAGAATTTACGTCAGGGCTGGCGGCGGCGGGCTTTTTTTTTTATCTTATCAGCCGCGACCGTTGGCGCTGCAACGGCAAGTCGACCTCTCCCACACAGCGCGTTTCCAGGCACGTACGTACCAACTCCGTCGGTCGCTACGGGCTTCCCGTCGGCAGCTCTCGCGCCTCTGCCTCGTGACGCGGCATCGCATCATTCCTCCTGCTTCTTGGCCAAAACGAACTCACGATAGCGGTAGCTTCATCATCGTTTTTGTCCTCGAGACCTAGAGCTTCTTTGCTTCCGTCTGCTGACGCCCCGGTTGAGCTGTCGCAGCTCCAGACCTCCGCGACGATCCGGCCCAGAGCGACACCCGCCTCGCCGATGCATTGCGGCGAGAGGCCTGAAGCAGATCATCATGGCTTCCAAGGAGCCGTCTGAGGAAGAGATCATGCAGGTCATTGACTTTGCGAGTCTCCATCCTCACAACGACCGCTCCATGGTCATCCAGGCGCTCAAGGTATTCGGTTCCTATCCGCGACATGCTGGTGAGCTCTGCTAACGGGCCCGTGCCACAGAATAACAGCGGAAGCGTCGAGACTGTCGTCATGCGATACTTCGATAACCCCGAGGGCGTACGAGACACCCCATCTCTAGTTGACCCTCGCGTTCGCACGGGGCTAACGACGAGCTAGTTTCGACAAAGGTTTACGCAAGTATGGAATGAAAGCATGTTTTCCGCCGACAGAGATGGCTCCGACAACCACACCGGGATATGTAGGCGTCGCTCATGCGGGAACTGCGAGGAGGAAACTGACTGCTGCAGCGTTTCACATCGAGACTACGGGGCAGGACGATGACATGCCAAGCGTCACCCCCCCCCCAGAAGGCTACGGACCGGGTGCTCCTTCGAGACCTCCCTCGAGATCCAACGATCGATCGCCCCTGGGTAGGGTGGTGGATTGGACTGCCGGAGGAGACATTGCCGGTACTACCACCCTTTTTCGTGGCAGGAGTTGATCCAATGCTGAACGCCATAGGCGGCTCGAATGCCCACTCTCGAGAAGACGAAGACATGCAGCGAGCTTTGCGGGAATCGGCACAGGAGGCAGGGATTGCTCTACCCCAGCAGGAATCCGGTATCGTGGGCTCGTCGACTTCGATGCCGCACTTTGGCCCCGCGAACCGTAACGACTACGACCAGGGCAACTGGGCCATGGTCCCTACCGAATCACAAGTCGCCAGTGCTCCCACCCCGGATACGCGAAAGAGAAGTCCCGGTGCGCCGGCATTCCTGATCCGGGGGCTCAGCGCAACCGTGGACCATCGCCTGGGAGGGCTGGTGACTATTCTCCACGAGATCCCGCTAGCTCGAAATATCCTGCTACAGCTGGGCACCCCTGCGGCGTCGTACGGCTTCAACAGCGAGTGGTGGAAGGGCCAGGAGATCTTGCCACCTCAAACTCTGGCCAGGCTGCAGTCCGGTGAGATGCAATGGGGCGAACGACACGATGCGGCCCCAAACGTTGAAGAAGAAATCCACAGGCTCATGGCCTTCCTCGACTCGACGGAGCGCAGCCATGGAGCCGTCAGCGTGCTGGCGGACCTGATTCCATTCTCCAGCATGGGGCCCGAAAAGCAGTTTTACGAGAGCCTTGCACAGCAGGGAAGCGAGCGAGGCGAGCTGGTCAAGCCCCTCACTCAAGTTGCCACGCTAGCTCATGTTTTCGGCAACGACCCAGGCGACGAAGAGGCCAAGTTTGGCCTCTTGGAGATCGAGCACCCGCGTAACGATTATGCCAACATCCAGACGCTGTACCAGTCTCTGGACCATGTCATGTGGAGCGACGCGCTGTCCTGGAACGAGATGCACGGGGAGTCCAAAATGGCCATGTTCAAGGAAATGGGCGAGGTCCTCACCATTAAGATTGGGGGGGACGGCCCCGAAGGCTGCATGGAGATACCCGAAGAATTTTATCCGGAAAAGTATCTTGTCAGCCGGAAAGACGAGGCGCGGCGAATTCAGCGAGGCTGGTGCGAAACCAAGAAGATCATCGAACACATTACACGGCAGGAACAGCAGCTTTACGAGTGGCGCAATGACCTGAACCAGCAATCGCATAACAAGAATCAGGTTATCCACACAGTTATTGCCCAGTGGGATGCATACCGCGAGTATCTGGAGGGCCGCGGACGATTCCGAGGAATGCAAGAGTCTGGCTTCGACACGGACAAATACCCAGACTACCGAGCCGCCCCCTGCCAGATGGATGATGAGGAGCTGCACCACCATGACACTGCGAAGGGTGTGCTGAAATTGTCGCAAGGGATGTTGGATGATATGGAATACAAGCTCCAGGGTAAGGCTCACCGACTCAGACACGGAAGCCCCGCATACTGACTTGGCTGCAGCGCTCGGCACAGTCCTGGAACAGGTCAGGGCCAGACAACTCTTTCTCAGCAGGCTTCTCACGCAACCCGACAAGCCTGGCCGACCAAAGCCCATGACGTGCAAAAAGTATCTCCTCCGCGGCGTTGCGACTCAAGCGGACGTGGTATACGTCTGCCAGCGCTCAGTCCCGGACCTGATAGAACTGGACGACGAACCGAAACCGCTGGATCAGTGGTGGAGGCTTGCATATGTGTCGGAGGATGAACAGCCGGTCAAGGCTGAGGTATGGAATCCCGCGCGGCTTTGTGATGGCGTCCCCAGGTCTCTGACGGCAACTTATTCAGAAAATCGAGAGACAACTGATGTTCCAAGACATCTGGCAGGAGACCAAGACCCCTTTGCTCGTCTACGCCACCGAAGATGCGCTAGGCGTGGCGCGAACACCTCTTTCCGCGCCGTTGGAACGCTTCGTGCGGGCGGAGAATAAGGCTTTCCGCCAGGAGCTGAAGCGGCACACGGCCGAAGCCTCAACGCCCAAGAGAACAGCGATGGTCGACCCCGTCTCTCCCTCGAAGCGAAAGCACCGCTCAGACAGCACAGATTCGATGGACAGCAACCGTGCTTCCATCGGCAGCGACGACAGAAACGGCTTTGATGACCCGTTTGAGGACGGACGAGAAATCACGGCAACGGAGATGGCAGACGTGTCTGAGCATAATCTCGAGGTCATTGACGGCGTCGACATGAGGTCAGCACCAGAGAAGCCCATCATGCCTCGGCCGGTATTGCCCGGTCAGCAGCCTGCGCACACGGAGAAGACATGGGCCACACTCACACCGAATACATTACCGGCCGATACCGGGGAGCCTACGACTCCTGTTCAAGGTCAACAGCCAACAACGGCTGGTGTCAGTGGAGATTCCGACGACAGAGCTTCCGAGATGCAGGAGCGCCCTCGACGTCGAGCATTCGTGGCTGCATCTCCAGGCACGAGCCCGCGAGATGGTGAGAGGAGCGGAATAGATATGGAGATTCCGGACCACGACGAAT